>JAPMOQ010043613.1:1570125-1589228 GCA_026543055.1 Argiope trifasciata | reverse complement strand
AGAAAGATTTCTTTACATAAAAATTATCCTTGTCTTTTAGCAATCAAAAGCAATGATTTAATTCCTTCAAATGAAGGAATAAACTAAATATTTATAATAAAGTGATAAAAGTTTGCCAATCCTCTTAATAATTCTTAGCTTCCATTTTTCGAATGCCCTCTCAAAAATAAAATGAATGTTATTAACTTTAAACTCAGTTTAGTTTCAGATTTTTATGACATGTATAATTCATACATCGAAAACTTGAGTTAAACAAAAGACTAGCTAAATAAGACAAAAATAAATAAATAAATAAAAAATAATTAACATATTTTAACAAGTACAATTACTAAGTCTTTAAAATTTTTTTTGCTGTTGTCCATTTTATAAAAAAATATTTCTTTGACATCAAAATTATTTGTTTAAATTTAATTTCTAAAGAATTGCTTTGAACAACGTACCTTTTTTCATATTAATATGTGGCATAGAAATTTTTTTAAAAATCAAAATTCTTAAGTTGCAATCTACTGACCAAATTATTTCAATACAAAGAAGCTTATAACTATACGACTGAGAAAATTATTTAATGATTATATTTTATACATTTGCTTTGATATCAGATATGGAAGTATGATACATAATTTTAAATACGGTTGCAGAAGGAAAATAAAAGACTATGATAGCTCTGAAAATAGATATCATTTAATACTTATCATTATATCATTTGATATTTATATAAAATAGAAAATAACAGCTTTCATTTTGCCAATTAAAATTTTCCATTAAACATATTTATTATTTTTCATATGATCAGTATGGATACTTTTTTATCATTCTATTCTCATTTAACAATTGTATTTTATATTATTATTATTTTATATTTACATACCCTCAGACCTTGGTTACCCATTCATCAGGAACACTCTTTGCCAGTATAATGTATACAAAACACATTATTGAAAAATAGCCATTACCAAAAAATAGACATTAAAATTTTTTTAACTAGTCAAAACAATTTTTTTTTCAAATACTATGCAACAGTATTTAACAGCATTTATCATTAATAACATATAAGTGTAATAATTTTTTAAAAAATCACACATGATTTTGTAAATCAAACAAATTAGCACTATTTGTTAAGACAATCATAATTTTATTTCATTGAAACGCAAGCATTTTGTTATTCTTAAGTCATAATAACAAACTCCTATATTCATTTTCGTTAGAAAAGAGTATACTCTAGTGTTATTGTACATGCTACAATAAAATTCCAGTTTTTCTTTACATCCTTTTTCTAGCCCTAACCAAACTAAAAATACTTTCATTATCAACACTGCTGTGAGCAAGGGTTCTGGAAAAAGATATTTTCAGCATATTTTGCAGTTTCAGCACATATACTCTTTATTTTTTAATGGTTTCTCTCTCTGTGTATTACATACATACAAGCTAGCTTTTCATCATAGAATATGCACATAGCTTTTCATTACGTACATATTTCCTTAGAGCATATGTAAATATTATTTGCAAACTGTGCTTTATTTATCTGCAAATTGTTTATTAATTATTATTTTTGCAATTGTGGTCAAAGGTGGTGTTTAAATAAAGAACTTCCATGTCTCAGAGCCTTTAGATATTTTTTATTTACAATAACAAGAGAGTTTAACGCTCAAAGTAAATTCCATTACCGCCGAGGTTTGTGGTTGCCACGCAAATTCATGTTCAAAGGGTAGATGTTTACAAGCAGAAAGTAAAACACAGGCAGGAGCGCCATCTATGCACATTCCGCAACAATTATTATTTTATTAGGGTGAGGAATGTAGTGTAAATTGTTACTAAGAATCACTTAAATTAAAAACATGTTACATGGGTCAAGGATGTTGAATCAGAATAAAGATCTAACAAGCATTACTGAAAAGAACAAACATGATTTTTCAAATAAAAAAAAACTAATACTTACTTTAGGGCATAACTATTTCATACTACTTTTTGCTTTTTATAAATATTTTTAATAATGCAATTATTTTTAAATTTCATTAAAGTATTTTAAACAAACTTTTTAAATAGCAACTTTAAAATAATAAACATATATAGAAAATCTTTTAAAAAAACATCTTTTCTCATTTTTAAAAATTTTGGGTGTAATTAAAATTATATATACATACCTGCTATGTAGACAACATATTAACCTGGTTGCTGTTTTCCGTGAGAAACATTCATCCCTAATTGCTTCAGCAATGTCTTGCAAAAATTCTGGGGTTAAGTTACTCCTGGATACAATCATTTGAATAGCAGTGAGCTGCAACTCTTCATTATCAAATCTCAAGAAATCTAAGAAAAATTTATATTAAATATTTTAAAATTTTCCTTTACAAGCCCAATATGAAACTATATAATATATATTCCAAGAAATTCTAGGTTAAAAAAACTTTAACAAGGAAATTGTGTTAATATCTCTAACTAGCAAATAATGCTTTTATTAATCACTTAAAAAGGCACTATAAAATTGTGCTTTTTTAATCACTATTTTTATTTTTAAAAAAGAGATACATTAATTAATTTATTTAAAAACATTTTAAAAGATCTTTACTACTTCAGGTTCTTTTTTCATTATTCATTGAGCTATCAATATAAGCATTTCATTGAAAATCACATCACATTAAAGTAGTTCTTCGGTATTTATCACTTCATTGTTGAAACACCGAAGCTTTAAAAAATGCAATCCATAAATCTTTCTTCATAATCTGTTGATATAATTTCTTTACATATAATACAGCAATAATTCTCAGGTATTTTTGATAGCATGCATACCATCAAGGTCATTATTATTTTCTTGAATAATATACAACTGTTTTTGTTCCTTTTTCAGACATTTCTAGACTTTAAAGAAAAAGCAGGAAAGCCTGGTTGGTAGGATGTTGAATTTGTGCTTTTAGGTTGTGGATTTGAACTCACTAGCTGAAGATTCCCAGTGTATGGTGGTGACTGATGCACGTATAAATCTGCCGTGGTCACAAAGTCCTGAATGTCGAGAGTAAAATACCACTGGGGGAGGGAGGTAGAGGTGATCATTCTCGATTCTGAGTTAAATTACGATCTGTGGATGAGTGAATAAAAAATGCGTGAAGTCCACCTAATAAAAAGGACTATGATGCATGAGTGGTAAATTCATATTCTTGGCCCTAGATGGTGCTACTAAAAAAAAAATCGAGACATGCCCTAATGGCTTAAATCACTGTTTCATAACAGCGGGCTTGTCCAAGGAGAGTGCTAAAAGCTATAAATAAAGTGTACTCACATTTTGTACTGCAATTAAGTAGCTCTAATATTAAGCAGTCTGCATACTAATACAGGCTTTACAAAAATTGCTTATAAAGTTTTGTTTCATGAACTCGAGAAAACTGGCTGAAGCTTTACAAAATTAATTCTATTATCAAAGCATGCAAAAAGATTGGATCAAATTTTACATTTGGGTCTTTTAGATTTATCCCTAAAGGTGCCTTTCCTGACAAATGCGATTTTGCATACTTAAAAAATTTATAATATGATTATTACAATAAGAACAGTGCACTTATTATGGTCAGAATAACATAGCCTATGTGTGTGTAGAATGTTCTTGATTTGAGTTGTCTTTTTGCTTTATTTTTTACAGTGTATTTATGCTTAACATTTTTGTTTTTTGAGTTTATCTATATGGGTGTCATTCCTGACACACACACACAAACCATCCTTCTTATAACTTTGACAATGTCATAAAGCATAATCTCAGACCCAATTACACCAAGATAAAACTGAGTGTTAAGTTCAAATTTAGTTTAGTTTCAGTTATATTAATCTCCCGTTTTAAAGCAACACGAGGGCTATTTTGAAACGGACCTCGTAATTTTGAGCCACGATCAGATGACGAGGACGACACCTGAACTGGCACCCTCCTTTCCACACCACACCAGCAGGAAGGCGTTTAGCCTGACAGATTTAACGTGAAAGAAACCCCCTCACATGATGGTTCTTTGGTGGAATTGAGTCTCGAACCTAAAACCCTGCGGTTCTGAAACTGAGACCTTACCACCAGGCGACCATGGTCCCGAGTGCTAGGTTCAAAAATATTGGTAATGATACACATACTGTAAAATGAATGCTGTAATATAGCAAATCTTTTGAATAACATGTTACACTAAGTGCACTCATCTTTTTAATGTAAATGATCGATATGTAATTCATGATCTTTTACTGTAATTAATTCATATGTAGGTAATATTGAAAAATATTCATATGAAACCAGTGTAAGTTGTTAGGAATATATCCTATCTATATCGGCAGCATCAGCAATCGGGTTCAAAAATTTCAAATCCAGCTAATTCGATGCAGTCACACAAGAGCAGAAATTTAAAACAATATGCTAATAGGATGACTCTTATTTGCATATCATTGAAGAAGCGGAATTTTTGTTTTTTACCGTACATATAAACAAAAAGTAAAATGTTAGATGGATAAATAAAAAAGATCGACTGAACTTTTGAGATGATGGTTGTCGTTGTGTGTATTTCAAGTAGATGTGCGTCATTCGATAAGTATGTTTTTACTTTTCGTTCTGGTTACCAGATGTAACGACGTTTAAATAAATTTAAAGTTTTTCTCTAATCATCATTGCGTGGATCTCTTTCTTAATAGATAAATGCAATTTACTAATTAGGCCAAATTTATCTCAAAGATAAGTTTTGTACAGAAAGATTTTCTCCAAAAAAAATATCATTTTACAAAACAAAGAAAAAAAAAAACTGCCCAGCTCACTCTTCCCAATAATTAAATCAATATAAGAATGGTTTGAAATGGATATTCAATCAATATACATTGATAGAGAAAAGACTTTTAATACTTGGACAATTCTCAGAGATGAAACAATTTAATTTGTCAGAAGTTACACTGATTGATAAAAATTTTCCTATAATTTAAGGAAAATATTATGAAAAATTAACTTTTGGGGCATTATTTTCAAAGAAACCAACCAAATATTAGCTTTTATAATTGGTAAATATACTTTCATTTGTTGGTTAATATACTTTTAGAGAGCAAAGGCATAAACAATTTAAAATGAAAGCTTAAATTAGGTTCCATTAATTAAAAATGTTCAATAATTACTCTTAATATAGTTTAAATTGACCTTCAAAGTATTAACTAATTACTCAAAAAACTTGACATTTACTATGCATTCAATTAGTACACCCAAATTGGGTTCTATTATACTGAACAATCCTATGCATGCGTTCACCAAAATATTTTTTACAATTGGAAAGAATTTGTAGCATTTTCTTTCCACACATTTCATATGAGATAAACTTATTCTTAAGAAATCAATAACAAAAACATTAGATTTAAATGTACACACATATTAATGCCAAGTTAAAATTATTCTTCTTTGCATCAGAAAAACTCATTTTGAAAAATCAAGTTACCTACTTTCCTTCTTTAATTTTTCCTGGTTAAATTTTTAGAAAAATACAATATCAAACTGATGGGTTGATTTTTTTTATTAAATATATATTCCACAAAAAATTTTAAGTTCAAAAACAAAAAGAAAGAAAGCACAAATTGCTAGTAAATATACATGCATCATCAGCATTACTTACCTATAAATTTTTTAGATGAAAGCACGCCAAGAAAATTCATAAAATAAGTATTTCTTCTTGCACAAAGTTGTTTCAAATAACTTAGATAATTTGGAATGAATGTATTCGTGTCCATCATAGCAAATAAATGATTTGGAAACTTTGAAAACCATTCTTTAATTGGTTCCAAACTGCAAAGTAATAGCATAATAACATTTTATATTTACATATAAAGTGAAGCATATAAATATGCAGATACAATATGACAATTGCAAACAAATGATTTGCATCCAAATACCATAAGAAGCTAAGGTGCCCCCCCTTTAGATAAATGCATTTGGGGGAGGTTCAATGAAAAAAAAATTAAACAATGGCAGTATAACTGCATTAACTTTCATCTCACCAATTACAATATAAGAAAATTCCCTAACATTGGTAGATTGTTTCAGTATAATTTCATCAGATTGAACACAAAATTGGATAAAAATCTGCCAATTTTCTGTAAAGGTTGTAACCAAATTTCAGACATCTAGTTCAAAGCATTTTTTTAATAGTTTTTATTACAGATGGATGAATAGAAATAAGTGTTTCAAAAATGTGTTTTTCAAACTTGAGGAAGTCTAAGATGGAATTTTTTGTCGATTTCTATATTTTCTCTATACTACATTTCTGCATAAATTGTGTCCAAATGCAATTTCTCAAAAATTCTTAAACAAGAAAAAAATTCATTGATTAAAAAAAAAAACATTTACAGTTGCGACATTATTTTTGTAACTTTCAGAATGGCACTAAAATAATTTTTGCGCGATGATAAAATTTGATGTTATGATGAAAATATGTTAAAATTCTGTTTTTATATTTTTATTTAAAACTTCAAATTAAAAGTTTGAGAAACTGTTTTTTTTTCTTCTTCTTTCTGTCTTTATATATTAAGAGATGTGCCATTGAATGAATAATCTTTTTAAGAATTAGAATTATAAAAAAGGGGAGAGGGGAAACATTATAAAAGGATAGAATCCAAACCATAAAAAATAAGTTTCGAATAACTTTTTTTATTTCTAAAAAATGTTTTTAGTACCATATCCCACTATCCCCCCCCCCCATCAAAACTAAAATTTGGCAAGGTTGGTCAAACAAATAAAAAATTTCGAATTAATAGGGAACATTAAAAAAATCCAACATAAACAATATCAGTATCATTAAAAATTTCAGGTTTCAAGTTAAAACTTTATCATATTAGACTTTACATGATTGACTACTGTAATTAACTACAATTCAAAAGAGTACAGTTGAATACCTGTAAAAAGTCATACATGTGATTGCTTCAAAACAACATATTAATGAGAATGATGATTGAATAAGTAAGCATTTTTGGTGCAGCTTCCTTCATCTATACTACTACTATAAATGTAAAATTTTGGATGGATGGAGACTTGTTAGTCAAACACGCCAGAATAGAATTGGATGAAATTTAG
Organism: Argiope trifasciata; assembly: GCA_026543055.1. NCBI lineage: Eukaryota > Metazoa > Arthropoda > Arachnida > Araneae > Araneidae > Argiope > Argiope trifasciata. The sequence continues at coordinate 1,582,171 of JAPMOQ010043613.1, read as the reverse complement.
TAGAGATAGATTATAGTCTGGAATAGGACATACGCTGCTATTTATTCCGATTAATTGAGTGGTTAATTTTTTATTAATTAAAAATTAACTTCCCCACCAAAAATGAGTAAGCTTCAGATGTAAAATCCTTTTGATCGATTATATCAAATGATTCAGGTTAATTTCTTAGAGTTCGATGCATTTAAAATTAAACATTGTTAATAAACAATCTTTAGGATTCATTCTGTTGTAATACTTTTAAATTAATATAAAAACTAATAAAAGAAATTTAAAATTTCTAATCTGCATTGCGTTACCCCGACTGGCATTGAAAATTCACCTATATGCAGCATATTCTGATTGTTGACAACTGTGCTTACATTTTAATTAAAAGTTTAAAAATTATTTATATTATACTGCTGTAGCTAACTCAATCTTAAATGATAAATAATATAATGGCTATAATGATTGATAAATGACTTGATTTCAAAGAAACATGAACTTGTTTTCATATTTATTTTATTTCAAGGTATATAATGCAAACTATTTGTTTTTATGTTAGTTGTCTGTTTCTATAATTAAAGTATATTTATGTGAGTTATATATTTTAAGTATATGTTTACAATTTTAAGTGCTTCATTTTTTGGTTAGTTAAAAAAATTATTTGTTATTATTTCATAGTTTTTAGAAATATCCAGAAACTGCAAATCTAATCTCTCGATGAAGAGTAACATAGCTCGGGTGATGAAAGTAGCTAAAAGACCCGTTTAACAATTTTAGTGAGCACTTGCGGACTATCAAACCCCTCCTAAATGTGGGATAAATACGACACTTTATCAGAAAACATCAAGTATAAGATGGAGAACACTCCCAATGGCCTAATAATTAATGGGGCTTTGGTATCAATTGAGGATAAAACAATTTCCATAAAGGAAAAACGTCTCGCTGATTTTGGTCCACACACACTACAGTTAAGAGGGGAATTATCATGTGAAGTTGTGAAAGAGCTAAAACATGACACCACGGTTGTAGAAGCGTATGTCAATTTTACGATTACTTCCCAAGCAGTGTCAAGTCTACGAAATGAGGGATTATTCTTTCTTGATGCACCAGGTAACTTGATCTCTGGTAGCCCAAATCTACAAGGACTGTGCTATACTCTCATTGTAGCTCCTTCAGGCAAATTTACTGAAATGGTGGTAGAGCTTCATATTCAGTTTTGAATTGCTGCTTAATCTTGCAAGTAAAGATACCCCAACATGCAGCATCACCAAAAACAGTGGCTGTGGTGTCCTTATGTAGCAGTGCAAGTTAATAGTATGGAACGAGTGCACAATGTGCAAAAGCGTGCATTACAGGCATTAAACAGCAGCCTATAAGATATCAGGAACAGCCAGATGGTATTGCCATTTTGCTTGCATGCGAGTTTAGACATACATTGTTGACTGCTGATCAGACCATCAGTTGTTGTATACACACACCAATCTTTCCATGCAAACGAAATCACGGGTAATAGCTAGTACTCAATACATCTTTCAGGTGCACCAAATTCCTCCTTCAGTTTTCTTATTTTACATTATAAAAATTTAAATATTCATTCTTCTTAAACAACTGATGCAAGTCTAAATAATTAGTTACCAATAATAACATAAATAAGTTCTTCAATATTTAAAACATTAAAATTTTAAATGTGAACAGTTCTCAAATATCAACAAGTATGACATAGCTAATTTCATACCCCTAGTCATTTTATAATTGATTGACTTTTAGATATTTCAGATAATAGGCTAATTTGTAGTAATATACAACCAAATGTGTTCAAACCATTTGGAATCACTGGAACAATGACTATATCAATTATTAACAACAAAAAATAAGTGGCAATTTCAAAAAGATAATGCCACTATAGGAAGTTTCGTATTATTAAAAAGAAAATGGCTTGTTGAAATTGAAAAAGTTTTCACATATTCAATTTCAAAAATATATATCTTTTCAATAAATATAATTAAACTATAATGTAATATAGTTGTATATTATATTTGTTTAGAATACTGTTTTCATTGGTAAATAATTCATTTTTGTAAACTCTAAAACAATTGTTTCTACAGCTATTCTATGGGTGATCATCTGGTGACATGATACTTTGACTGTCAGTTAAGACCCACCACACTGTGCCACACCACCTTAATGTGCTTACTTTTCAGGATTTCGTGAATTTTTTTTTTTTAATTTTACCAAGTATTTCAATTTGAGTAGGGGCTTCTCCTGTACTCACAGTATGATGTGGCAGTTCTTTATCAAATATTGTGCAATCTCTTTGAACAACAATAAACAAAAATGATTTAACATTTTCCAAAACAGAAAATGCTTTCTCTTGCATGGATTATGCCATTTTGATAGTGATGTCACGAACGTTTTCTCATGGGAATTTTGTTACTGAAGGAATTTTTGCTGTTGCCACACAAACTTATATAATTGTAGTCTTAAAATAAATTAATATTATCAATTACAGAATCCATCCTATGATGCCCTTTTTTGTCCCATTCTATATTCTATATGTCCCATTCCATTCTATAAAAATTACTCTGTATATAAAGCTATTAACAATCCAGTTAAGAAAAAAGTTGAAGTTGAAAATGTTAGTGAGCATTAATTTCAGTAAACAGACGATTTCCAAAAGTAGTTAGTTATGAATATATTTATACAATTTAAGGAAGAAGGGAACAAGTAGTTTATTTCCTATTCTAATGAACAATTAGTAATTCATTAGAACAAACTATTTCTAATGAACAAATATTAATTCATTAGAACAAACTATTTCTAATGAATAAATATTAATTCATTAGAATAAACTATTTCTAATGAATAAATATTAATTCATTAGAACAAACTATTTCTAATGAATAAATCTTAATTCATTAGAACAAACTATTTCTAATGAATAAATATTAATTCATTAGAACAAACTATTTCTAATGAATAAATATTAATTCATTAGAACAAACTATTTCTAATGAACAAATAATTAATATTAATGAAATTAATAAATATACAGCAATTTTCGGATTTGATTAATAATGTAGAGTAAAAATAAAGGGGGAAAAACTTACTTATTAATGCCCGAGACATCAGAATCCAATGTTAAATCCATGAAAAAGGAATATATTTCATTTGCACCTGGTGATATCTTTATGGCATTTAAAATTTTATTTAGAGCACATAAAACTTTAAGAATGGTCTCTATTGATGTAAGAATGAGAGAAAAAAAGAGTTGAAATTTTAAGTATAATAAAATTTCATATTAATATTTGTACAGAAAAAGGTATCATTACTACAATATTTCTACAAATCTACAATATTTTTTGAACCAATACTTAAGGTCCAAAATTTTTTTTATATTTAGGAATGCAGCACCTCTATTAATAAATACAATAAAATGCAATACCAAATATATGTTACTGCTAAAATGCAGAATTCAGTTATTTCATAGAATAACTAAGTATTTCAGTAAATAATTATACATCAGTTAAAGTATATAACAGATGAAAATTTTCATTCTCTACCTAGTTGTTCAATGAAATAACTAATAATAGACCAGTAAAATAAAAAATAGACAATTTTAAAGTTACTTTATAAACTAATTGATCATAAATAGCAAAATGCATCATATCCCCATTGTGGATGATTAATTGATAGATTATAAGTATCAACAACTGATTTAAATGATTATTGCTCATACTGTTAAACTTAGTTAAACAGAAAGGGGGAAAAAGAATGTTGAAGAAACAGTTATATTTGATTATTATTTTTAAAAAATACATGCTGGGAAGGGATGTAGCTTCATAAAAACACTGTGTCAGCTTTTTCAAATAAAAATGTAAGAGAATACTAATTAAAATTTTATGAAATAGCTTTATTTTACTTTTCATTATTTATTTGAATAATTGCTAAGATGACACTTTGAATTGCTTTGCATATTATTTTTGAAAAAAGCACACTTTTTAACTATTACATATTTTATTACACAAGAATTTTTAAAATCCTTGTCCAGGGTCACAACTTTGAGCTGTTGCAACAGGTCAAAGCATTCTATCAGTATTCACATCAAAGAACTATAAACAGTTCAAATCTGAAAATTAAAGAGGATGGTTCAAAATTGATTAAAACCTGCTGGAACCAGTTCAAAGAACTTTCAAGAACCATATTTCATTCTCTATTCTACAAAATACCTAGTTAAATCAAAAAATTCAATAATTTTATATATTTAATTTGACTTGTCTAGTTATTTCAATGAATTATTTATTTTATTTTCATTATTTTATGAAATAATGAATTTAATACTTTAATGATAACATACATACATACGTACGTATGTATGTACCTACCTACATACATACATATCTATACATAATAAAACATCAGAACAACCCAAGTATTATTGAATAGAAATTAAGATATACTAACAAACTTATTTTACTTAGAATATGGAAATAAACAGCACAGTACTGTCTAATTAACCCTCCTCAATTTTCTTTATATAGGCTTATCATAATATTTTTCATAAAATATTTACAGAGATTTAATGATAAAAAATAATTTCATTCATCGATTTCTTTTAGTCTAATATAATCAAAAACAAAAATCAAACATTAGATATAATTGAAATGTTACTGTTTTTTTAAATAAAGACAAATATGAACATACAAGGTATCTCAAAAAAGGGGCACAAGAATTAATTTTCCTTTATTTTGAACCTAGATAAATACTTCAAATTATAAAATTTCATGACATAAGGTAAGCAAGTGTAGGAAAACACTTCAAGTTTTATAGAATCTGAGAAAAAAAATTAAAAATCAAATTTCTACGTAGCCATATGGTAGAATTGTTATTAAATTATGGAAACACCTTAGATTTAAAAAGAATTCTTTAATAGTATGGTGTAGGATCGCCTTTGGCATGTAGTACAGCTTGGAATAGTAGAGGAGTCGATTTATACAAGAGTTGTACAGTGTTTAGAGAGTTATTGTGAAAGTTCCGAGAGATTCCAGTGGAGGATATCAATTCCATATTGAATGCTCCAAAATTAATCATAAAAGTTCAATTGCATTGAAGTCGGGTGATTGTGTGAGCCAAGGCAGATGTTAGACTCTATCCTGGTGTTCATCAAACCATGACTGGACAAATCCCACTCCATGAATAGGCACATTATCACCCTGGAAAATTCCATCTCTTGCAAGAAACAAAGTTTGCACAAAAGGATTGATCAAGTCAGTAAAAATTTTTTTCTATTTCTTCCCAGAGATTTATCCTTTTAGGTTAACAAATTGGTCTAGCAGAAAACCATGACATAACCACCACAATGCTTGATAGTTGGAAGGAGATAATCAGTATTGTACGCTTGTGCAGGTGTCTTCTAAACAAGCAACCATCCTGTTGCAGGGAAAAATGGGAAACATGATTTGTCATAACATGCCGGCTCACAAGTTATTTCTAAAATATTTATCTTTGATTTTGCTATATTTCTTAAGACCAACTAGCTGCCGTCTCAGATAAGCAATTTATAATTATATTCCTTTGTGCCTGAAGAAAATGAACACTAATATTTGTAGTTATTACTAAAATACCAATCATTTTATAAATCTAAGGATACAGCCTTTTACCAATAGCTAAAAAAAAGCTTAAAATAATTCTAACACATGTATCGAGATAGGTACAAGACAAACTAAGAAAAATTCACTCTTGGCTCTGTTGCAGTAAGCTGAACACATTTATTTAACACAAAAATGAAAGCAATTAACAGGAGCACCAGTGTCAATTTAATTCACAAATGATCATTTTAAGAGCCATTTGTTTATACCAATAATTCTATTGCAAAATTAAAAATCAAAGAAAACTGAAACTCATACCCTATATGAAGGCCAGATGCAATATGATTCCACTGCTGTAAAAAGTGTTGACTATAGTAACATTTAAAAATTCAGATAAAACCTTTAGTTTCAAATATATGATGTTGGTACGGTAGAGTTTTCAGCATATGATAGAACAAGATGTGGGACTGAAAGTGAGGAAACAGTGCACCTCGCATATGAGACATCTTCGACGGGTTAATTTCGCATAGAGGATGAATCATCAAACAAATGATACAGAAACTGACATTTTAGCTTATTTATTTTTCCAAATTACCCAACATTAATATATGAAAAACAAATTCAGAACTCATCCCCAAAATAATAAAGCAGATAATTCTATTACACATTAAAGGTGGGGGATCTTTACGAAAGTATGCTAGGTAATGCGGATCAAATCATAGTACTATGACTCACACCTTTTATGAATTAACATCTACATTGTATTCAAGGATTTAATGGACAATGACAATCCGATCATGAATTTTACAACTACTCCCACTTCAAACAGAACCATCTTTAATTCTATAAAAATGTAATTAAATAGACAAAGGCCCTTTATTCAGACAGATGCATTAATTATCGATCACTTTTCTAATGAAATGATGTTCCTCCTTCACATACATCTGTTTTAAGATGAACTTTGGTCGGCAAATTTCTTAACAGGTGGATTTGCATATAGGAACTATTCAATTTCCTCTTATTTCACTTGATGCATATTGATTTTTATTTATGTGATTGCTTTTTCCCCCTATGTATAAAATATCTAATGCAAACATAGCAGATCTTGGCTGATACAATCAAGAAATGTCTTGATTATACAAATGAGTAGCAGGATCATGAATAAGTAACCATTAAAAGTGTTCAAGTTAATTAAAAAAAGCAATTTCATAAAGGCATTGATGGTGTTCATTTTGAACAGGGAAAAAATTATTATGTTCTTTGAACATTTTTCAAAATTTAACAAAGAAATTGCATAAGTTATGTAAAAAGGCTCCATTCAGCATTCATCTGAGTTACGGAAAAATAATAAGAAAATTTGTCTATTAATGTCTTAACAAATTTTACACATAGTGAAAGGGTTGATGAAATGATGAGTGGGAGAAAGCCATTTTATTCACATCTTTTTTTCATAAAGATCATGTAAAAATTTTAATTCCTTAAACTTTTTACCCTTAATCTTTACAGAAAACAGACGTTTTTCCATACATTTGAATACCTTATTCGATGAAAGTTCGCAGTTTGAAGTATATGTCTAATTATGTTGGTTGAGGAATCAAATGCTTGCTCCACTTTTTAAGACACCATTTATATAGTTAATAAAATTTTATTTTTAAAAATTTTATTATTTCTAAAAAAATATTCTCTACTATCATTAAAAATAAAATCAAGGAAAGGGGAAAACAGCATGCAATCACAAAAATAATTCGCATGAAAATTTAATGTTTTAAAGCTTTATTAATAAGACAAAAAAAAATATCATTCGAATATAGTAATCAACAAAATAAATTCTTCTGATAGTAACAAAAATTCTATAATGCAAACCAAGTTCAGATCTTCAGTCTTATAATTCCTTTTAAATAAATGTTTTATGACTAATTAAAAAAGGAAAATGGATGCATAAAAATAAATTTCATTCAAAAGGGAAAACTTCCACTCACCTCTATCAAAGATATTCGTTTTTAGTGCTATTTTACTTATCTTTAGTATTAAAGAAATAGATTTTTCACTTAGTCTTGCACCAAAAGCTTCCACTGCATCTTTAATATATGATCTTATTTTATTTTTCTCGCCCATATAAACCTGACCTTTTTGAAAATGAAAATAGTAGATAGAGTAAAAACAGCAGATTCCCAAGTTCAGATTTAAACAATCAACTTCCTGAAATAAAAGTAATATTTTAGATGCAACTTATATAAGACCATTAAAAGTTTTCAAGGTCTTTTTTTAACTACTGCTTTGGCAATTAAATAACATTTATTTATAATATTACAACTAAATAAATGTTATACTTTATACAAATTAACAATTATATTTTACACAAATTAATAGGAAGAAAATAAAATTTATTTGAATTTAATAACTGCATATTAATTAAGAACAATAATGACTAATACATTTTTGATTGTTTTCATGGAATACTCTTAGATCCTACTCTTAAAATGCCCTCAGAAGAAAATATCCCAGCTTCACAAATCAATTATTGTGATGGCACAGGAACCAATCCAATTCATCTCATTCTATGTGGATGACAATCATCACAAGTAGTTTGCTATATGTTCTTTGAGAAACTGTTTTATTTCTATTTGCAGTCCTATTAGCAAAATGAATGCAGGCAAGCTCTAAATTTATATAGTAATACTTGGTCTTTGAATCCATGCCAGAAAAAAAGACTAAGGGTCATGACCTGCTTTCAACAATGATCTAAAAAGCATTCTCTATCACCTGTACATATTTTGACACCATATACCATGTTTTTGTTAAAAAAATAATAAAAACTTTTAAAAACAACATCACAGACATTGTATTAAATTTTCAGTATTGTAATAGCAAACCTAAAAATACAAACACAAATAATCTTAGCATATTTTTATAATACTAATTCCTTGTGTATTTTGAGACCAATGCGATCACTTATTTAGATTAATTGAACATAGCAGTTATGCAGTCTATGTTAGCTGTTTATGATGCTTGAGAAATGAATAATCACGTAAGCATTATCTATTTGCTGACATTCTTAAATCTAAGAGCAATCAAATTTGGCACAAAAAAGTTTTGAAAATAGGAATGTTAACCTGAGAGTGATTTTTTTAAAATGGATTATAATTAAGATTTAAACGCGCTTTTGGCTTTTCCCCAAAATAACATTCAGAATATTGATGCACTAATATAATTTTAGAACAACTCGAAAATAATAAAAAAAAAACTGTCTTTATTAACAACTATTAATAAAGACAGTTATATTATTAATTAAAAAATTTAATATCTATTAAATTTAAAAACTCTTAAACATTTTTTGATCACTGTTTTTAACAATAGATCCCACTATCCCAACAAAATTCAATTTTTTTTTTCAAATTTTAAAAAAATCAAAGTTGTTTTTAATGCATTATATACATAAAATGCAAATTTAAAAAATGATTCATGATATTGACACAACTCTTCTTGCATTGTCCATAATGACCTACTACTTGTTTATTTTATTATTATGCTGTTTTGGTCAAAATAGAACCTTTGAAATCCAGTTCCTCGATTTGTCTTTCTTTTATTGCAAATAGATCATGGCTGCTCAATGCATCAGAAAAAGAGCAACAATGATTCAATTTTTGTGGTCTGAAAACGTATCAAGGGCCACAATCCCTCGAAGACTTTCAGAACAATATGCAAACAGTGTTCTTGAGATAATAGAGCATTTACAAATGGATGGAAAAATTCAAAAAGTGTTAAGCATATATGAGGAACTAATGAGCAACAATAGTTACAAATGATGACAATATGATTCAGTTAAACACGCAAGTGATTATTGATAAATTAGCACATTGTCTGCAAATTAGTCATAGAATCCGAAATCATCCACAACAGACTTTGGTTTTACAGTATGCTTGCGCAAACAAACATGCTTGGTGCATCTGCCAAAAATATTTGGGTCACTACAGGAATGAAGGCAATAGTTTCTAGACAGAATCATCACTAGTTATCAAACACTGCCCAAAGCAGTGTAAGTGGTGAAGTATGGAATGGAAACATTCACAACTGTCCAACAAGAAATAGTTTAAAATACAACTATCTGCAGAAGAAACAATGCCTTTTTTTTGGGATACAAAAGGCTCAGTACTGGAGCATTATCATGAGAGAGAGAAATAATAAATGCATGTTACAGTAAGATGTCTACAAAGTAACTGAAGCATGCACTTTGGAACAAACATTGAACATTACCTTCAAAAAGTGGTATGTTACTGCACGAAGATGCTTGTCTACAGACTGCTGTACTCAATGCTGAAACTATTAAAGGATATTTAACTGTAATGTATGTTTTATGCAGTGGGCATTTGCACTTGGGAAGCAATAACTACACAGCAGTAGAAATAAATTAATGTTTACTAAGCACAGGCACAACAGAAAAGTTACGACCATCACATGGGTCATAAAGTAGAAGAAAAGGGAGGGGGAAAAAAAAAAAAACAGGAGGCTTTTTTTGCTCTGAACCTCTTGGAAAGAAAAATACATTTTATAGCTAATTGTCTCTGACATCATGACAAATAAGCAACAAGCATGAGTTGCAATGATATCACATATAGTTAGTCATCAACACAGATAAATCTGCATGATTAAAAACAGCCTACTCCAAAAACTGAAATTTGAAGTAATGGCTCACCCACCCTATAGCCCTGATCTTAGCTCTTCTGTTTCTACTTGTTTAATCCCCTCAAAAAGGGACTAAAGGGCCATCAGTTCAGTAAAGACCAACAATTGAAGGGTACTATGCATGTTGAAAACCTTTTCGATAACAGGAAATTTGTACAATAGGATGGAACAAAATAATGAATTTATGATTAATAATCTGTAATAGTGCAGAAAAGCTGCCTTTTGGTGCAAACAAAATAAATAATAAATATGAAAAATGATGTAGTAGGTCTTGATACATTACAAAGACATTAAAATTTCAAAAAATTTGAATCTTTCATATGGTTTTAAACTATCAACTTTTAATTTTTTTATTTGTAATAGTGCATAAAATTTACCTTTTGGCAAAGATAAAACAAATAAAAACATTTTAAATTATTGGGAGTTCATCTTAAGGTGGCAAAAGGATATTAAAGTTTCATAAAAACACACTTTTTGTAACTTTTTAAGCATTTTTGCTTGCCTTGATTATGAAATAAAAAATTTTAAACAGTCACTGTCTTATAAATAAACATATAAAAACATTTTTATTATTACACTGGTAATGAGTTATAGTCACAGCGATTGTTATTGAGGTAAAGCAGAGATATGTTTGCATCCGGTGACAAGGGAAGGTCGGGTTTCAAATCAGTAGCTTTGCTGAGTTCAATTGAGTTTTGCTTGTGTAATTGATTTGTTAGTTTGTGCATTTGTGTGTTTTGCTGTGAGTAAAAAGGGATCAGTCTAAATTTGTGAAAAACAATACAAACGTCAGAGTGTTATATATTTTGGGAAATTTAGCGGCTTGCATAAAGTTTAACTCCCTACTTATGAAACTTTTATGAAGTGCTACTATTATATTAGGCATAATCCTAAAATTAGTTCAAAGAAGGATAATAACTGTAAGTGAAACATGTGACACTTTAGTCCCCATATTTGAACAAATACGGCCAAGAGATTTTATTCTGTTGCTTCGAGCAAAAGAATTTCACAAATGATTGTGCAAAATATAGGAATTTGTTAAAGTCTAAAAGCAGAAAAAGTTCAAATAATTTTGATTTCAACTTCACAGAATTCAGAGAAGCTAAATGTTTATTTAATATTGCTGACTTGTATAAAAGAAAGTAAAAAAAGTGTCAATTATGGAACAAAAGTTTCTGAATGATCAATGCACTAACAGGAAAATAGTTACAGGTAACATTGATATTGATACCACAAACACTTTCTTGAAGAAAGAAGCAAGAAACAGTAAGGAACTACAAAGAATAATTAAGTTTAATCAAGAAAGGACAAAAATGCGTGTGTATCAGAAACAATTACTGGTGACAATGGCAACACTGAACATTAGTGTTCTTAATAAAGAGAAACAAGCCAGCAAAATCCATCAAACAGACAAGACGAAATAAAACTATTAGGTACCTGTGTGGTTTAATATTGTTAAAACTTTTATGTAATGGTTCCTAACATCTTTTTAACTTTATCTCATATCCAGGCTTATATCTCTGACAATCTGAAGAATGGGTATTTTACTGTTCAGAAAATATCCTTTGTCCATGCTAAGTGGTGAATGTAAAATTTAAGAAAAAAAAAAAGCATTTTGGTTTACAATGGGATTACAATGACATGATCTCATAGCTTGAAAATGACATAACTGAACCTCCTTTGTTAAAATATGTTTCAGTCCCTCTTTGAAAGACTTTACAAGGCATCTGATACTGAACCAAATACTAGAGGGGATTAGGTTACCAACTTTCCCTGGCTTTCTCGTCTCAAGTAAG
>JAPMOQ010043613.1:1518210-1555125 GCA_026543055.1 Argiope trifasciata | reverse complement strand
AAAGAATATGATGATGACTAACCGGCTTGATTTAACAGAGCAAAAAGCTAACGACAAAAATATGAATGGAAAGTCTAGTATAAGAATACGGAAATATTGATTACCTTTACAAATTTCACCAACTTCAGATATTTTTAATTAATGCAAAAAGCGAAGTATAAAATACAGCGATTAAGCATATGCAAAATGCAAACAAATGATTCTAAGCAACTTGCAATAAAGTGGTTGCAGTTAAGTCGAAGACATAGTTTATGTTAAAACAAATTTAAAAAATAATGGGAAAAATATTAATTAGTTTTAAGTATTTTATATAAAAATATGAGTGAAGTTATTTTTTATAATATTTTACATTGAATTTAAATCTACAATAGACTTTCCACTCTTGTTTTATTGTATTTATTAAAATATAAGTGCTTTCTCCTGGTTTTTTCTTGATGACTTTGACCTTTCTAAAATACATAACACTAAATTATTACATTAGATAATTAATAAAGCACTTCTAAGTTAAAGTCTACTTATTCTATATCGCTCCTGAATGTTACATTTATATATAAGTATGCCATAAACAAAAATGACTAATAACAGTTAATTTTTTCATCAAGTTATTGTTAGCATAGGTATTCTTCATATAAAATTAAGAAAAATACAATTTTTTTCTTAAATCTTTGTCAAGAAATCAGAAATTACAAATACCGACAATCCTATAAAATACAATTTTTAACTCAAAAGAATATTGTTTCTATCTATAATATGGGCTGTGTTGCATTAAATAAAATTGCAGTGAAATACTCAGAGTAGAACTGCATTAGATTGTTCCTTTTTAAATATTCGCTTTTGACCAATCTTTAGAAATGAGGAAACTGAAAACTATGACTAAATAAACATTTACTTGTGTCAAGCCTATGTTTGACACGACCGATGGCATCATTTAATGTGGAGGTCGTCCGGTGTATTTCCGTATTCTTCGTATTGTCAATAATTGTTGTTCCAATGATTGCTACCGAGCTTAATATATTCTCAACTGATTTAAGATTTGTGTGATTACGTTTAGAGTATGAGTTTCAATAAAATCTGTGATAAGATATTAATTGTAAGTATTTTATTTTATTTTGTTTATTGTTTGAAGTTACTTAATCATTTTGGAATTCTCTGCTGGAGAACGAGCTAATATTAGAAACTTATGTTTTCCTTTTCACTGTTAATTTATAGTTGAGCTCTTGTTTTTTACCGTTTGGATACAGTTTTCTATTTCAGTAGGCCCTTTTTATTAAATCTTTTCAGCAGAGGTATCTTTATATGTGTTTTTCTAATTCGTTGGAGTTTTTTTGTTGTTGTTATGGGTATATTCGTTTGATTATCATTTAAATTGAAAAGATTCGTAACCTTTATGTTTTTTCGAATATATCCGATATAATTTCATATTACAATTATTCATGAGGCATTAATTAGTATTTTGATTATTAGGTTATTTCTTAATATGAATTATTTTTATTTGATTGATTTATTTATTTTGAAAATCTAGAGATAAAATGAATAATAGTTTTAAAAAACTTATTGGTTCCTTTAAAAATTATTGTTCTACAATTTCTCGTTTAGGTTCTATTTATAAATAATGTTTAAAAAATAAGACCCATGATGAAGTAGAGAAAATTTATTTATGGAGTATTTTCTATAACTCATTATAATGATTGTTGTAGTTATATATAAATAACTTTGTTAGATTTGCAAAAGGCTGTCAGATTGATACAGTTAACAAAATTTATTTTTAAAAGATATGTGGATGAGTTAATTGATTGATTTAAACTTTTATTTTTCATTATAGATCATAGTTTAGAACTAAATAAAAATGTGAATCTTATTTCATTGTATTAATTCATCAAAAAAAGTAATTTATTAAAGCTATGAAAATAAAAGTTACAACTTAAGTTCTTAACTGTTACGCACAAAGAAAATTTAAAGTATAAACAAATTTATAAGTATGTTTATATGTTTATAAATGTTTTAAGAAAATGAACCTTTAAAATACCAAAAGTTTATATAAAATCATTTATTTAAATTTTGGAATTGATCATATTTAAAAGTTAATTTTTAAATTTTCATAACTTTTGAATTGCTATTTTTTAATTAATATTTAAAACTTTGTAATAAAAATTTAAAAATTCTTTCATAAATACAGGCCTAAATCATGAATTGGTTGGATTTAATATATTACCTGAAAATTATTTTAAGATTTTTGCTTTGAGGATCTGAAAATTCCCTGATGTATTTCAACAAATATTGTACTCATTGCTATAACTTATATCTGGTTTACTGGCATTACTTAAAAATGTTACCTATTTAAGTCTAACCTAAAAAAAAAATCTCCAAAGTGTATTTTTTAATTATCAAATATATTAATTAAATGTGATCTTCAGTTAATATTTGCCAATATTTTTACTTTATATTCTTTGAATAAACCTTAATATTTGTTTTTTTAGCAGTTGCAGACCATTAATTTTTTTGCATGTAAAATCCCTATCAGAAATCAAAATATTAAACATTGTTCTGTCTAAATTTTAACATAAATTTAAATACTTTTTAATTTTATGTTACATAACTATTTATTTGTTGAATCATATTATTTGTTTCATAACTCGCATGGAGAGGGTATGGGTTTGAAAATTGAATGTAAATGAGATTAGGTACAATGGTAGCATGTTTTCAGGGTGCTCATTTAATGAAATATTAAAATATAAATAGCCAACTAATTTTTATATAGAGTGAGAGAAACCTTCAAACTTTTAGTGCAGCTAATAGGTTATATCCATTGCTAGACATACATGCAGCACAGTTTGTAAGGCATTGGCTTGGACCTTGCAAGCCCAAGTGAAGAATAGTGCCTCTTGCTGCACCAATAAAGATGGTGGACAAAATAAACACTTCTATGAAATGGTTATAGCTACTACTTTATTCATGAAAATTATAATCAGAAGTTAGTATTATAATTTTTATTTTAATCTGAGATTTTTATTAAAATCTTTTTTAAACCTTTGAGATTACTATTGCTGTTTACTTATCAATTTTGAAGAAGTTTTTCAAACCGGCTGTGCCAGTCTGTCGTGTAAAGAGCAAAAGTTAGAGCACGCTATGCCTGTCAGCATCTGAAGAAGGCACCGAGTAAAAGTTTTTAACTTAAAAAAACATCCTATGGCTTCACTAGCAACGGAAGAGGAAATCTAGTAGCTTCGCAAGCACCTTGAACGTAAGGACTGTGGATAACAGGAATAGTACGTCCAAACAAATATCATTTCCTAACTCCATCAACTCTTAAATATATTTCACTCACCCAACATTCATTCTTGCATAGTTGCCTGTATTCAAATTATCAAGAAAACAAATGATACAGCAGCAAACAAATTACAAAAACAGCAAAGAATTCCATTGCAGCTGTCTTTTAATATGAGAATGCAGACAATTTCATAAATTACGATTTTTTAAAGCACATACTAACTAGTGAAAATAAATATTTCCTATTCATATTCACATTAAAAATATTGTATTTCTTATTAATTGTTATAAAAAAAATTCAACCATGATAAAGAAAATTAAAATTGTCTTGAACCAATTTAAGCTGGCTAATGATTCAACTTAATTAGAAAAAATGATGATTTAAAAAAAATTACAATTATGCATGACAACACAAAATTTGTGATAGATTAAACATTTTTTTTATTTATTTAAAAATTTAATTTTTTTTTCAATAACATCAGACTGATTGTATTATCACTCAAAAAACATTTTAAACTATTATACAAATAAAAAATTAGCTATTTAAGGATATCCATTTTATTTCTGTCTCATTTTCTTTAATGTTTATCAATTTTAATGATTAAATGTTTTTGCTTAATGCAACTTTAATTTTTTTCTTATTTATTTTATTTCATAGAGACATGCTGGAAATTACACTTTTGTAATTTTAATTTGCATTAATATTTGATTTAACTTCTAATTTGAGCTTTTGTCAATATGATGGAAATATGGCCAAAGTATTTTTTTAAAGTTTGTTAAAAATATAAATCTAATTTATAACTTTGGCCTCAATAAAAAGATAATTTTTTGAACTTTAAGTAGATATAAAATTCATTTTTGTGCAACAGAATTCTATTATATATTTGAAAGTTATATCAGAAAAATGGCAAAAATTCCTTTAATTAACTGAAATTCTAATTAGAAATTCGAAAAAAATGCTTTGAGGTGCACATTCCCGACCTCCATAGTATACACATGCCTAATTTGGTAGCTGTAGGTAGAACGTTCTGACCTGTAGAATACCAACACATATACTTACATATTGTGCTATATTATAAATATAGAGGGGACTGAACTTCTTATCAGAAATACAAAATTATAGAAATATTAATTTATATCTGAAACATTATCAAAAGACAGAAAAATGCATTAAAATAAGTATGAATGCATTAATGAAGTATGAATGCATTAAAGTATTTCCAACAAGTATGAATGCATTAAAGTTTATTTTAGTATTTAATATCAGTTATATCATAGTTTATCCTAATATTATTTTAATTCAAAATGCTCAAGTATTTAGGTATTTTTACTGGCATTTCTTTTAATATGTAGCTAAAAAATTCTATTCTATTGTATAGATGTATATCAATAGAAAAATGGGTAAAATCGTATTTTAACCCACCTCTGGTGACTTTTTCAAAATCTCGCCAAATTGAAAGTATTTAAAGTATTCTCTTCAGATGTTGTCAGGGTTGCCATTTTGAAATCATTATCGCTGATTATTTGGCGAGGTTTTGAAAAAGTCACCAAAGGTGGGCTAAAATAAGATCTACCCGAAAAATGTATTGAAATTTTAATTCAGTTTAATTTTAGTTACCCTAACAAATTATTTTTACTGATATGTTCCAAAAGTATTAAATTTTTTTAGGATTAACTAATTTAAATCAAATTATCTGATATGCAAATCAGTGATTTTTATAGCTCATTGAAATATTCTTGACAGTTTATCTCTAAATTTAGTTTATTATCTTTTACCTTAATATTAAAATTACATTCTTGTAGAATTTTTTTAAAGTAAAATGATATTTAAAGGAATTTGAGTTCGATGAAAGAAGTGTGGATTCTATATTCCAAAGTAGAAAGGCTATAAAAATTAGTTTGACTTTTTCATGTTTAGGCACTATTTAAAGCATAGAGCTATATTTTATTGTTTTTAGGCTTTTCTGTGGCACGGACCTTCATGATGAATTCAGCGAATTCAGAACAAGATCAAAACCCAAAACCTGAATCTCGCCCTGAATCTGTAACTTTGAAGAAAGGAACATTATGGCAACAACGTGATAAATTTTTCAGTCGTTGGAAAGAAAGGTTTTTCATCCTTACAAGTGACTATCTTGCCTGCTTCAAAAAAGCTTCTAAGATTGGAATATCAGAGATGGGAGGTTTCCTATACAAGGTAAGTTAAGTAAAAATTTTCTTTTATAATACATACAAATTGAAAATTAATGAAATAAATGGTTTTAGGATAATTTTGATTAATTGCCATGATTTAATTGCCATTAAAGTAGCACATTGTACTGAGGATGGCATGTAAAATTTACAATAATCCTACATTCACACATAAGTGTAACCTTTTTAACAGGGCTATTAAAAGTGTTTTTTTAATTGTAACCCATTTTAATGTAATATTTATTAATTAGCATCCACTGTTAACATTTGCTTTATATTATCAAGAATATCTGATCACAAACTGGAATATTCAAATATCTCCCAAAATATTTATTTAGTGCTATTATTATATTATTGTAAGTTATCTATTCTAAAAAATTTCTTTTTTTATCTTTGCTTTGAAAATTGTTCATTCTGACAAAAATGGATTTTACATACTTTTTTTAAAAAAACTGGTTTAAAAATCATCTGCACTGTCAGGTGTGATTTGAAATCTGTTTAATTGTTTTAACCATTATTAATTATGTTTGAATTATATGTACAAAGGGATAGCAGTAATTTAAAAAAACAAAACTGATTTGAATATTAAAGGCAAAGCTGTAATTCTTTATAGGTTTGAAAGTTTCTTTAAAATGAATCAATACAGTGTTGTGATGTATTTTAGAATTTAATGGTATTTTTATAAAATTTTGGCAAATCGTTTATACTTATTGAAACAAGCAAAAGAAAATGAAAACGCGTGTTAAGTAAAACAATTGCAGCAAAGAAGAAAGAGTATTAAAACTTTGACATGTGTACAAGAAAATGCTCTTCTTATCAACAATCTACTGATACACCAACACAAAAAATTTGGCAGTAAAGAGGATCAAAGAGAATAGGTTATTATAAATAATTGGCTCCATTTTTAAAGGAAGAATAAGTTTCAAGCAAACTCCAAAGGAACAAAGTCAATTGATTGGGAAAGAGTGACTAGATCTTATTTCCAAAAGTAGTATGCAATGTAGACGAAACGGGGCTGTTTTATAGAAACATGCCATATCATATTTACTTTTCCAGGATTAAGGAACAAAATATCATAAAGGAAATGAGTATTTTGTGTAACTTCACCATGACTTGTACAAAAAAAAATTATTTTTAATAATTAATAAAAGCCAAAAAAAACATTTTGTTTCAAAGACATTAAAAAAAATGATTAAATGATGGATTACTTCTCAGTCAAACTCTGTTTTGATGACATCCATTGTATGTAGCAACTAGCTGCTATATAGTTGATCAATCAACTAAATCATGAAATTCTACTTCTGATGGATATAGCTTTAATATTCCATTAAATCACTTCAATGCTGTATTATTGTCAGCCAGGACATCTTCACAATCTAAGAAAAATTCCTGTCTTTAAAGGTAAACTGCCAATTTTGAATTCATGAAAATTTTAAAGGAAAATTTATTAAACATGTTATTTACTTATTTATTGTATTAAAAGGGCAGTTGATACTTTTACAAGTTGTAATGTATCAAACAATGAATAGCTAAAATCTAGTAAATTTTTTTATCAAATATATTGAATAATCAAAGTATGAACTAAAATCAATAATCTTATGTCAAATTTTATGTTTTTTGATGGGATAATAAATGTCTTTTTCTGTATCAAAGGGAAGGTAATTGGTAAAGGGACTTGCAAAACATTTTTTGCCAAATCACCTGATATATTAGTGGGGGGGGGGAAGTAATCCTACAGTGTGTCCATCACAAAAATTAAGCTAGACGATCGTCTATGTTTACAGTGGTTGTAATAGAAACAGGCTTTGGTAGGAAAGATCCATTTTGAGTGGGTGGAATTGAGCGGAAGTCTGGGGGTTTTACTTGGCATGAATCTGAAGCGATACAAAAAACTTGTTGTTCATTCGACTTCTTGATTTAGTTGCAGTTGCACGATTTTTATATTCAGTTAACTTACTTTTATATTTTATTAATGTTTTATTAATCCTTCCATCCATCTTGTTTTTCTATTTTGTATGTAATGATTACATTATTATTATTATTATTTTCTTATTGTTATTTAATGATTTACATTAAGTGAAGCAAAATATAATTATAAAAGTATTTATCATATGATTTTCAACTAAAGGCTAATTCTTTAAAAGAAATTTATATCTTAACATACTTCTATACCTTTTTATGGTATTTTTGTTTATTTTAAAACTTTTACTTAATATTATGAAATGAAATTTAATAAAATAATTGTCTTAAATTAGAACATAACTTTTTTAAAAAAATAAGATCACCTTTTGAAATTATCGATGTATGGAACGGGAAAATATAGAAATCCATTTCAAGATCATATTTATAAAGCAATAAACAGTTGAAACTTTTTAAGCAAATTATATTCAGCTGTCTGTATTAGTAAAATTAATTGATTATTAATTTTGAATTCTTTATTTGAAAATTTGTTTAAAAAATGTTCTTTCAGGGAACTTTGAATGTAATTATTTAGTTATCTCCTATCACAATTGTTATCAAGATAAAAAGACGGGGGGTGCGTTATTTTAACCTTTTCTTTCTTTGTGTTAAATAATAATAAGAGAAATTGTATTACAGTTTTAAAAGAATTGCTTTGAAATTAAAAATAGCAATTCTGCTATTATTAATAATGCTATATAAAATATTTAGAGATTAGAAAGATTTAGTTTCTCTTCTGAAATTGAATGAATAAATGCAATTGTTATGAAGTAATTCTGTTAAATCTTTCTCGTGAAATATTATTCATCTATATAATGGTATGAAGAAAATATTAAATTATTGGTAACGCATTTCTTATTTTTTCCAGTTAAAAAAGAAAATAGACATTTAGCATTCAGGCTTGTTTTCTCACCCTGTTGTTTCAATAGCTTTCCTTCATAGATATGATTTCAAGAATCTAAAAATTTGTTAATGAGTATTTAATGAGATTTCTTCTATTCGGAAGCACTAATTGTGATAATAAAGCAGTGGCAGATAAATATTCTCAAATGGCATTGATGGGTTTTGAATAAAAATGGGAAGGACATTAAAAGTGAAGAATTTTCACCCCTGAAGTGATAGAATGCATGCAGGAATTTGTGGATCATTTATTGCTTTGAGCTCATGACTACTAATATACATTGAAAAGAAAAGCTCATTTATCACTCTATTATTTGAATTGACAGTTTGTGAGAAAAAGGTTTCTTTGAAATAATTATATTTCTTTTTCAAGCCAGGGGAAATGAATAAACTGTAATCTAGAATATGAAAAAAAAATTTACCGTGTTTTTCGCAGAATAATGTATTAAAAAATGTACTAGTAAATCGATGTTGGGTTTATTAAGTTCGGCTCTCTTACGTCTGTTGCATCTGGCATGGGCTTGAATGAACACTTGAGTTCCCTTCAAATTCAGAATACTTTTACATATAAATTTTGCAAAATTAATTACATTATAAAAAGTTTGTACATGTTGAAAATAAGTTACAAATTAGTGCTTGATTCTTAAAAATCTAAAAATTGATTGTATTGTAATCGTTGATTTTTTGTTTCAGAAACTAGTATATATATCAGAAAAATAAGTATAAATCTGGAAAAGTTTCAAACATATCTAAATATGAACATTTTACATTATAATAAAATAAAAGCAACTTTTAATGAAAATTATGAAATAATTACAATTAATTATGTTTTTGTTTTTGTTAAATTAGGTGTGTGTGAGCTGCAGAGAATTTTATATTAATAACTTACATAAATTTAAATCAAATGGAATCATGACGATTAATTTTTTCTTTTGCATGATTTTACTTCTTAATTTTTTCTTGTACATTTGTTAGATATACAAAGAATTATTCAGTTTTTTTATTTGATTTGCTTTACTCTTTGTGTATTTATAACAGAAATATCAGATATTTTCAATATTCCACTTACTTAAATAAATTTCATCTGTGATTTTTTTTAAAAAAATTTGTTTTCTAAAATTAAATGCAAAAATACATAACATCGTCAGTTTTACACTAAACTTGCCAACGTGAGAAACTTGAATGAATTCCTACCTCTGCGAAATGAGCTTTTCCTACAGTAACCTGTTTCTATAACACCTGTCTTAAACATAGATTATCGTCGTCTAGCAGAGTTCTTGTGATGGGCTCGTGTTGCTTTAAACAGGGCGTTAATATAACTAAATCAAATCAAACCAATCTTTTGATGGACAGACAATAATCTCTCTTCTGATAAAAACTTAGTTAATTGTACTTATTTTCATTGTATTTATTAGATGATTATTGTTATCAAAATTTTTATCTCACAAAGCAATTATATTAAGTAAACCCTACTGTACTTAAGATATACTTTATATGTAGAAATCATTTTAGAAACTTTACAAGGCTGACCTAATGATCCTTGTGCTATGAAATTTTTCACTTCAGTAGTAGGTATTCCATATGAAATGATTTTCAGTATATTTAATTAAATTTTAGTTAAAAATTCATCTATTTATTTGTGTTTTTTGCTTTGATTTTTTTTGGTATATTATTGTACAAAAATAATAATTTTTTGTATCTCTTTAAGATTTAAGAGATAATCTTTTCAGAGATACCAAGTTTATTTAATTATAATTTTTCTCTTTGATTTTAATATTTTTAAAAATATTTGTTAACATACTCTTAAACAATAATTTTAACTTTTAGTTTCTAGATTTATATTCAAATAAAAAATTAAATTTCAACAACATTTTGTCTCAATTTGTAAGCTTGAATTCATTTTTAGATGATCATGGCTTTTATAAGCACTACTTTGTAATGCTTTCCCAAAATCAAATACTATTAAATAAGACTTTAAAAAAAATTGTATATTGTGTTATGAATTGAAATTGTAGAACAGCACTTTTTAAGAGAATTTGGGTTGCAAATTCGAATTGATAGAAACTTCAAGCCATTTTTAAATGATTTTTTTTCAGTTGAGTTTTTTAAATAATAATGCAGCTGCTAACCAAAAATTCTACCAATTATTTCTTTTACATTAATGAAATTCCAAAAATTTACTCCTAATCTCCTAATGTAATGTTTTTTTAAGGGGGACCATTATTATTTTTTATTTTGTTTATTTATTGTAGCAAAACTCAAACCTTGTCAGATAATGATTAATCATGACTTTATTTTTTTCACCTTAAGATTTGATTCTATCTATTATGCCGTGATAATAAATAAATTAATCTAACGTTTTCTTCAAAATACTGTTTTAACATTGAATTGTTGGAAATGAATGTATCACTATTATAATTTATTGTACCTGAAACATTAAAAAAAAGGTTAAATCAATTTCATAAAAACTGTCAATAAGTTTTAAAAGTACTTAATTATTTGTTTATTTCTATGCATTGCTAAGGTATTCTTGTTATCTTTATACTTAATTTAATTCCATTTGAAAAGACTGGGAAAAAATTAATGTGAACATAAGGTGATGAAGATAAGAATTCAGAATAGTTTTGAAATGAAAGAAAAGGCTCAAATACCTGATCAAGGAAACATAATATTGAAAACAATTTTTTCAGATAAAACTAAAACATTTTTGAACAATCTCAATAATTATTTTATAATAAGGCAGATGAAAAAACAAACATATATATATATATATATATATATATATAGTCTGTTTGATTGATTGAACATATAACAATGTATAGAAATTTTACAATGTATTTAGTGTAAGGGAGAAAAAGGATCTAAAAATTTAAGCCAGAATTTTACTGTGTAATTGTTTGTAAGCATTTTTTTCTTATATTAACTTTTTGTTACAAAGATATCTAAAGAAAGCTTTTTAAAAAAAAAATTGTGACAAAAAGCTTTTTTTAAAAAATTGCTTATCTCAATAAGTGAAACTTTGTGAAAAAAATTAGAAAAAAAATTTCTGTAATTGCAACTTGACATTAACTCCATTTAAAAAGAAACTGTCAGTTTTTGATCTGCTTGCAAACATTGCCAAGGATATATTTATTGCAGCAAGTAATAATCATGAAAAAAGTTGCCTAGATGCCATGTTATTCTCTTCATTATGTCGTTCAGCAATATACAGTTAAAAATAAATTTTGAAAATGGAATATAATTAATGCATAAGTGTCTTTGTTTGTTTTAATCAAATATTAATTTATCTACTAAGAAAAATCATTTGTTTTTTAATTTTGAAACTAAGCAGTTTCTCTAAACTAATGAAATATTAGAATTGTTCATTTTTTGGTATTATCAGAATTTAAAGAATATTTTTATGATAATATTAAGGAAAATAATTTAAATAAACATTTTGATTTTTATAAAAATGCAAATGAAAAGAACTGAAGTCAACTTAAACTTAAAAGTAAGATCAGTTCTCTAAAGAGAACTTTGTTGACTTATTATGACATAATTAAAGTAAATGAAAGAAAAATTTTACTACAATGTAATTTTCTATGTAATCATTTCCTCTTCCCTTTATCAATAAACTCCACTTATGATGCCAAACCAGCACTGAAGCAATAATGTATTAATTCAATTATGTCCTTAATTTATATCATAAATTAAGGAAGCTCTTGAAACTCATATTAAAATCATTCAAGTATAATTTAAACTTTTTTAAACAATTGACGTATTATTAGAAAATAATTTAATGTGAAACTTTTTTATAGCTATAATAAATATTTTTTTACAAAAATAAAATAAAATAAAAAGAATAATAATAAAGTTTGCTTGAAAAATTCCTTTCCATGGAAATAACGGGGGAGGGGAGCCAAAAGGACTTAATTTTAACTTGAAAATATAGTAAATGGATGTTATGTTTCAAATGAAAATTGTGTGGAAAAACTTCTGAAATTGTTGAAGAAAGTAAAAATGAAATAATAAAATGCATTCAGTTTAATGGAAATGAAATATGTACCATCCTGGATGTTAACAAATTAAACTATTATCTGTATTTAATAGAGGCAGAATAGATGAAATACAGTTGAAGATACAGTGGAAAAAGGTGGGAAAAAAACTGATTTTAGACGTTATTTTAAAAGTTCATGAAGTTATATAATCATTTTTATTTTTAGGTAAATTTAGCAGATGTTGATGACCTTCAATGGATAGATAAAAAGCAGGATGGTGTAATTGCAGTTAAAGTTGGTCAAGAAGACCAGCTATTATTGTGGTCATCTAAAGGATTGGATAATTGGATGTTTGCTCTCAGGGATGCTGTGAATCTCAGTAAAGGTCGCAGGGAGGCTCTTCGGAGGTCTCAAACCCTAATGCCACAGTTGTCAGATGCAGGCCTCATAGGACGGTTAGTAATATTCATTTTTTGAAAATATTAATAGCATATTTTTAAACTATTTTTATATCCTATTATGATATATATATTTTTTTTTAATTTAAACTATGCATTAACTTTTATTTGAAAGTATTTCACTTTTTTTTAATGCAAGAGATGCAAAATTTATCCTTAAATTTGCAATTCTAATTATAAGAAATGCTTAGATGATGACCATTTTAACTCTAAAAGTGATTTATTATAATTTACATTTATTTTATTTAAAGCACTATTATGGCACGATGAACACCTACAAAATCAATTGAAAAAGAATCTACAGTAGCATAAATTAGGATATCATGTATGAAAAAGTGTCAATACACAGCATATTAATTTTGCATATTTAGCATTATTGACTTTGCATCCCCCTCCTTCTTTTCTTTTGTTTTCCTATAATATTGCATGAAGACAAGAAATATGACCTAAAATGATATATTTTAAGAAAGGAGAGATGGAGAGAAGGAAAGTAGAAATTGTGCTATTAATTACATTATTAAAATTTAAATTGTTAAAAAATATTTTATATATTTCTTAGAACATTAATTCTCATTTGGCTTATGCTTGTATTCAGACTGCAAATATATAAATTTCCAGCTTGAAAATTATATTTTTTAATTTAAATTATTAGGAAATAAAGATATTTTCATTGCTTTTGTTTCCAATTTAAGAATGAGGTATAACATTATTTTTCTCAAACATTTTTACAACAACAATCATATATGATCATTTTAGTTTTAATTTTTAAAAGTTTTGTGAAAAATTGATTACATTTTTAAAAAAATCATAAAATACTGTAAATTGAATTAAGCATGTTTATTTTGCAAACTATGAACTAATATATTTTTTACTTGATTTTCAGGCATCGAGTTAACTCTCACCATTCTTTATCTGCTAGTCCTGGCCCTCCTGGAATAGTTCATTCTGGTTCCAATCTTGAATTGTGCAGCAATGCTGGGCCTTTCATGCGGTCACTTGTCGATAAGCATTTTATGCCTTCAATAAATGAATATTCTAGGAGAATGTCAGGTAAGTCTTTTGTTGTTGTTGTTGCATTTTATATCTATCACACTTTTTTCTGATAAAAAAATATGAATTTACATGTAAAACATACAAAATTGAAATGAAGAGGTAGTTTTATTTGTATATTTTTAGTTTTAAAAATAAAGAATGGCCAAATTATAAAGTTGTGAGGAAAAACAAGTCTTAAAAGTTAATAATCATTACATATAGAGTGGATTATAGCCATTTTAATATGTAAGTTTTTATAGTGTTTTTTAAGATTATCTTGCAATAGCCACAAAAATATATATATTTTTTAGTTGTTAATAATTGTAATTCTTTTATTATCAGTAAATTGTAATCTTAGGAATTATGTTCGTATCAATAATACTAATAAATGCTAAATTATGCAATATATATAATATATTTAATTATGCTTGTTATTAAAACTGTGTTATTTTTCAATGTGTTCTTTGTTTGATCTTGAATATATACTGGAACTTTTATAAATATAACTTCAAATATTTAAAATTTCTATATATTGGAGTTCTTTTTCTAGAATCTTTTATTTTCAATAAAAAACAGTATCTTTATATAGAATAAAATCTATATATATTAAACAAAGATTTTTGCATAAACTTGTATAGCCTTTTCCATCCAAAAGCAATTACTGGTTTCATGTTTAAGGGGAAATGTAGATTACAAAAACAAAATTACATTGATTCTTGCTGCAATAAAAATTTTCAGAAAATCAGAATATGGTAATTTTATTTGGTTTTACATATACAAGTCCTATTTAATTCTCAAATTTAGTCCATGAATCTGCTTTTTTGGGAGAAAGAGTTTCACTTTAAATATATCACTCTAAACAAAACAAAAAAGTAATTGGTTTACCATGATAAAAAGATATAGAAATCAGGAAGCAAAAAGATGTAGCAAAAGAAATTTTGAAGTGAAACAAGTACACTATCACCCGTTTTTAAAAATTCTTTGTATATATATATAT
Source organism: Argiope trifasciata (assembly GCA_026543055.1). Classification (NCBI taxonomy): domain Eukaryota; kingdom Metazoa; phylum Arthropoda; class Arachnida; order Araneae; family Araneidae; genus Argiope; species Argiope trifasciata. The sequence goes on along the minus strand of JAPMOQ010043613.1, from coordinate 1,540,345 downwards.
CTTAATCCTAAAGAAATTAACTATGCATGATTGTTTTTAGAAAATGTGAAAATTGTTATATGTATTTCTGCATTTTGAAATTTCTGGAAAATCTTTATGTTTGATGTATAGAATTTGATTTATAAAAACTATTTTTAATAGCAGAAAAATGATTTTTTTTTCTCTTACTGTTTCTCTCCCACCCCCCCAATTGTTGTAAAACAAAGTCTCTTTTCAATAGGAATTGATTGCTATTAAATCTCGTGACTCAGTTCATAAATATTATGAACTAAAATATGCATGAACATACATTTGTTCTTAAAAAATAGTAAGTATTAATAATTAATGCCTTTACATACAATAACACTTCTGATGTATGTAATATATTACTGATTTGTTAGATAAAACATGTAATTAAATAAAAGTGAGTAATTTAAAATGTAAAAATAGTTTTAAAATGACTCAAATCTTCAGTATCCCTCATATTATTATAGGAATAAAAATAACAATAAATATTCCAAATAGAATGTTTTTTCAAATTTCAAAATAAATTTGTAGGCTAGGGACTTACTAAAACATATAAGAAATCGTTTTAAACAATTATTACTATAAACTGATTTGTGTGTGTGTGTAAGGAATGAAATAAAATAGTTTTCATTAAATTTCTTCCAGTTTTAACTGAAGGAGACACTAATGGCGATACAGACTGTGATGCTTCTTCCTCCTGTGATTACTATCCTGTGACCCGGCACACATTTGGCCCTCGATTGGCACCACAGTGTTCATCAGGGTCTCATAGTTCCTTAGTTTCATTGGGCCGGCGCTCTGAAAATGGGCATCTCTATAAGCCATCACCACGTTCACTGCAGGTATCTCCTGCACTAACACAGCGGTCTCTATATGCCCAACATATTCTGTCATCTCCAGAAATATCTCAACCACAGGACTCTTCTAGACGCACAAAATCATCGGCTACCTCTGCAACCTCTGAGTTCTCCTTCGTGCATCCAGACTCTCCCGTGGCCGTGTCATCTCTGCGGCTGAAACATAACCGTCCAGGTGAAACAAAGAAACCGCATCAATTGTTGCAACAGCAGCAGTCTCTAGGGCTTCCTGGTAATGGGTTTCGACCTTCCAGTGTTTATGGGCAGTCTTCAACTACTGGGAGCGAACAGCCGCCAGATGTTGTTCCATATGGAGCATTTACGGCTACAGAGACTCGGTCTATGCCGAAGAGAACAACTAAATTGTATGGGCACTCGAAATCTGACTCTAATTATGCAGATCCGAAGTTGGACCACTTGCAGCAGAATGTTGGTATGCAATCAAATACTCATAAATCTGTTGTTATGTGACAACCTGAATTGGTGATCAATTTCTAAAAAATTAATGTGTCTTTGCATTTTTGTAGTCATGTTTCTATAATTGTTTTATAGAAACTTATGTGTTGTACATAATTGCATTTAATAGCACTTTAACTGAAGCCCTTAAAACTTGTGGTTAGTTTTTGTTGCCTTCATTCCCATATCTGCTATTTTTATATATTCTGTTTTAACCACTAATTACATTTTCATATTACTTGCTCAATATTCAGTTTGCATTTTTAGTAATTTTTATTATAAGGAAGAATAATGCTCCCGTAACTGTAGAATAATTTTTGTAAATGTTAGTTCTGTGATTGTTAGTTTTTAAAGAAATCAAATAATTCGTGTATATATTTATTACATTTATTATCTGAAATACAAATATCTCCATATTTAATTTACTATTTGATATATTGGTTTAGAAATAAGTTTTTAAGTGCTACTATGAAATAAGTGGAAATTATTTAGTTTCGTGTAAAATGAGCTAAAAGAACAGAATTTTCTATTTAAATTTTTAAAATTCTTGGTGTAGAATTATGGTTTTGCGTCTTTTTGTATTTTATTAATCACCAGAAAATGTGCATAATGAATAAATGTTTATTATGTTTGGAGATATATTTTCGTGAACTCTCAATTGTAATCCAATTTTTTAATGAATAGGAATTAATTTTTTTCAGCATTAAAGTATTAATGTATATGGGGCAATATAAAAATTTTTCTACTACTTTTATTTTTACTATCACAAGCAGAACTTTTGATTCAAGAATTATTAAACAGTAACAACTTTTCTTCTTTTTGTGTATGAGCAGAATAAATTATATTAACGTGGATGTGTTTAAAATATGTTGTTGTTTTTTATATGTAAGTATAATATTATATAACATTAAAATGTTAGATAATATTGAGATCATTAAAAACCAGAAAGATTTAAGATTGTTCTGTAAAGGCTAATTCCAAGTCCTTATTGATATGCTATATACCCTTTTGATTATCTTGTTTAATTGTTTAATTTTTTTTTGTCCCAATTGAAAGTCATGATTAAGTATTAATATTATTTGGAAGATTGATCTTTTTTATTTTTTTCTTGATTACTTGCCATTATTAAATTTAAGCTATGTTTGTTTCTCGTATTTTCAAAAATTAATGATGATTTTTTTTTTTTTTAAATGCAGATAAATTTTTAGCATTACGGATAATTGCAACTGAAATTTCTTTTCCAAAAAATAACATCTGACTTTTTTTCCTTTTAAAATTTATTAATTTATTTCACTCTATTTTATCTAAACCAAATTGATAAATTGATTAGAATTCAATTTTTAGTTTTTGGAGCAAATTAAAATGGTTGTTATCTGCAATGCTTTCAAGTCATATATTGATCTTATAAGATAGGTTTGGATATTTTTAAGCTAAGTCATATGATTTTTATTCTTTTGTAAGTATTAACTAGTCAGATATATCAGTCTTTTGTGATCAGTCCTTAATATCAAAGTGTGGAATTGTTAAAGTAGAATGTGTCGTAACTAATTTAAAACTATGTATAGAGAGACTTATTTGCTTTTTATTTATATATTTTTTGTTTGGTGTTAAATGTTTATATGTATAAAATGTAGAATATACATAGTTCTACTAAATGCGAGTTACCGTTTATATTTTGATCTGCTTCATTTCATTTATTTTTTTTAATCATTGCTTTATGCATAACTCAATAGTGCATTTGGGTAATTGAAGGATGTTTCAGCTATATAGATTTTGTGCTTAATATGGAAAATGGTGAAGCAAGGATTGTTTTTTTTAACAGTATTTATATTTTTGAATTATTTTCATTTGAAAACATGGTTTGTGGTGCATTTGTCTGATCTCCTTTATTTATATTTATATGTATATATAATTTGAAAGTGATTTTTTTTATTAGAAAGTTAGACATTTTAGTTTTATTGCTTGTTTTCGTCTTTTTTATTATTCTTTTTATTATTACTTTTATGATATCATAAAAACCTGTCAAATATATTTTATTTATTCAATTAGAAATTGTTCTCAAAAGATTCTCTATTATACATATATTTAATTATCTTATTAAATATAGGTAGTTGATTAAATATTAATAGCTTTTTAATTAAAATTCTTTATTTTCATTCATACATCATCAGTCTGCAGCATGTCTTTTCTTAGCATACCTTGTGAATCTTTATAAAAGCATCCTTGTTATGGTTTTATATCATAACAAGAAATAAGTTTTAAATCAGTTTTAAAAATTAAGAGGTTGTATGACTATTTCTGAAATATTTTAGTAATATTGTTCAACAAATAAAATTGAAATTTTAATATATTTAGTACTTTATACATTTGATTTTAAAAAAAAGGAATGTATTAAAAGATATTTAAAAAATGAGTTTTACTGAATCTGTCCCATCTAATAATAAAATAACTTGAACTATAATTCTATAATGTTTGTGATAAAGCTATAAATTAATTTTTTTAAAATCAGATGTTGCTGAAAAAGATATGGAAGTTTTGGGCAACATTCAAAACTTTCCTCTTAGAATAAAAAAAATTTAGTGTTTTAATTTTTTTCTTTAATTTTTCTGTTTCTACATAGTTTTTAATTATCCGTCTGCAATTATTTCATTTTCTCTTGAAATGCGTTGTTTTTTATTTATTATAAATATATTTATATATTATACTACACTTTTTTTTCCCTTCTAACTACTGAATTATTGTAGGGATTATTAACATTTTGGATTTCTCACTCAAAGCTTTACAAAGGTACTATTATGGAGAGTCAAATTTATAGGCTGAAGTAACTTTAAAATTGCTCTTAATCTTTTCAGTTTCAATTAGATGCAGTTGTGCTATATGGTGTGAATCCCAAAAAGTATATTTTGAACTAAAAATGTGTATGCAATACCTTAAAATGAGTAATAAACTAATATTATGCTGTAATTTCTAAAATTAGTGATTGTATTATAAATAGTTTATTGTATTACACCCTCTTCATAAGGTTTTTGTTTTCAGACTGCATGCTCGATGTGTTTGGGAGAAGGGTTTAACAAATTGTTTATAAGCTAACATAATACTTGTGAAGTGTACTAGAGGGGAAAAAAAATCATTGAAAATGTTCTACATTATAAATTGTTGGAAATTACTACCAAATTTGGTATTGGTATTAAGCAAGCAGAAATTTAAAAATGTAATATTTTTCTTTAGCATCAATGAAGTATATTAGCACAAATATATCAATTTTTTACTTGTTTTTTAAAAAAATATACTAGTTTTATTTCTATACAAATTTTCAAAATCTGTGTTTGTAAGTATACAAATACAGTTTTTGATAATGGAATAAAGATAAATTAATAAGACCTAAAATATGTTTCAGACTAGAAATTTGAATATGCATTAATTTTTTAAATTGTGTATCCAAAAAATAAGAGAAAATGGTAGTTGGTCCCTGGTTGCTAATTAAATATATTATCTTCTGAAAATTTATATTTTTCTTCTCCTAATCATTTTTATTGGAAAAAAAAAAATATTTTAAAATTATAGATTATAGCAATAAGCCAATGTAGTAATTTCAGTACTGTAGACAATTTTATATGAATTAGAAATATCATTTTTGTTCTTTAAATTAATATATAGAATTTTATATTAAAATATATTAATTTAAAAAATTGCTAATTTTTTGTTATTAAATTAATATTTGTGCTCAAAGATAATTTTATTTCTTAGAAAATTAAAGTGGCTTAAAGAATGTTCAAGGTCACTTTTTAAATAGTAGCCTAAAATAATATTCAAAATTGTGGAATTGTCTATATTTTAATATGAAAAATTAAGCTTAAATAATTTAAAAATTATACTTAAAAAAATCTTCACTCTTTTAAATATCTTAAGTGAATGAGCCAACAATTTTCCTTTTAAACATTAAAGCTAATAGCATTTATTTATACATTTCAGAAAAAAGTATTTATTTGTATAAAACCTTTATTATAATTTTGGTATAATCATTGCCAAAGATAAAAGTTATCCCGGAAAAAGAAATTATTACTTGGATTGTTAAAAAAAATTTAAAAAAAATTTATCTTGCTTTATAATTATATACTTTTATCTGTAAGTTCACAAGAAAGTATTTGACTAAAATGTCGTGTAAAAGTATAGATATTGATCTAAACATTGAATATTTTGTCGCAATTATTCTAGAACAAAAATGGGAAATAGAATTTAAATATTAATCAATTTGAAAAATTCTATGAAACAAAATGTTTATTTAGTATTAAATTTGATAGCCCCTATCTCTTTTACTTATTTCTTTTTTGATACTCATTGTCAATATATATTTTTATAATTTTGATAAATTGTATATAATATATGTCCTTATATAGACATTTAGCAATAAATTAACTATCAATTTAGAGCATTTAAATTTTGTTATTGAAAGTTCTTGTGTCTATAGTCATTAACTATTATAAAGAATGGTTCTCACTATATGCTATTTAATTTGTTGTGATTGAATTATGCATTTAAGATATTTGCAATTTTTTTCACATAAAAACAATTTAAAAAGACTTATTTAATAGGAATGAAATTCTATCATCATTATTATTAAATGCCATATGCAAATTCATGTCATTGGCACATGTCTGTCACGTACCAATTCATTGCTTTTTTTCATGAAGATTCTAAATTCATGGTTTGTTTCATAAAGTTAGTGGGAACCATTGTAAAGATAGAGGAGCAGAAATAATATTTTGCAAAATATATTTTTACATTAGCATGCAAGAAAGTTGTTTATTGTTGCACTAAAAAAAATTGTCAGTTTTATTTACTTAACGTGTGTTTTTTTTTCCCCCCATCTCTATATTTTTTTTAATTCAAAAATTTAATCAATTAAAATCTTTTCCTAAGTTGGTTAGCCACTCCATTAATATTTTTTTAATGTTTCAGCAATGTTTTGAAATTTCCCTCATTTTGTTCTTTCTCTGCCCCCTCCCCTCTTATTTACTGATCTTTTTGAAGTAATTGTTATGTTTTTAGTAACTACATTAATCTGAATGTTTTATATGTGATTATTTACATGTACATACTTATACAATTATGAGCAATAAACAATCAATATTCTATATAAATGAACTGTATAAATATTTCTTCTATAACTTGTAAAATTGTTCCTTCTTTAAAAATTTTGTGATCTATTTTCAGTGAATTGCTGTGTATAACCCAAAGATACTTTGTTTCAAACAATGAATTTTTTACTTTAAAAAAATTCTTTTTACTTTTTTTTATTTTTGTGAATAGCTGAATAAATGAATTATTAGATGTATTTAGTGTATATTGAGAACACACTGAAGTACTTGTGATTCTCGTGTGTAAATTAATGTTTTAAATTCTCTATTAAAGTTTAGTCGGTACAAATACATAGTAAAGATAAAAATTTTATAGGTTTTCTTTATTGTATTGGGTTGCTCTTAAACAACTGCTACATTAAAAATGCAACTAAAATTTAAGATACGGCTTTTATTAAAAAATGATTTGCTTCTATATAACAATTTTTATAATCTTTTTATGCCTATAATTTCTATAAATTTTTTGAGAAACATATCAAAGAAAATCTGACGTAGAATCAAACAGACATATAGTGAAAAAAAAAGTTCATTAAAATTTTTTAGGAATTTAATATGGAAAATTATTATCTTTCAATAATATTTAAATTGTATGTGAAATATACAGCCTATAGGGAATAAATGTTTGGTTTATTTATTTTATTTAAAATATTGCATTTAAACGGGACCAACATTTTAAACTGTAAATCAGCTTAAGGTGTTTTGTGTCTTCGAGGATAATTTTGATACCAATGCTAGTCAGTAAAAATTTAATTTTACTCTAATTGATTACTAATCAATTGCAAATTGATATTAATTCATTATTTTAATATATTCTTGAAATGAATTCAAATTTTATTACCATGTTCAGAAATGCATTTTTCTTAGTGACATAAATATAATTTTTCCTAATTTTTGATTAATAAAAAAATATAAGTATAAAAAAAAGTGTTTAGAAAATGAGAATTGGAATATCGATTTAAATTATAATATATTTCAATATAATATTTTTGTAAACATCTGTTTTTATTTTAAAATTTCATTATTTTTTTAGAAATTTTTTGGGATTGTTTGAATTTTATATTTTTGTGTTTTCTTTTGTTTTTTAGTATAAATTAGCATTTTTAAGTATGCTTATCATTTATTTTGGATATGTCACAAAACATGTAATGAAATCGAAACTATGGAAAAAATAATAATTTCGGTTAGAAATTATGGGGAAAAGGGCTTTTATTTTTTGTTTCTTTGTTCATTTTATTATAATTGATTTAAATTTTATCTTTTTTCATTGATATCCAGTTTTTAATTGATAAAAAAAAATTTGAAGCCTTTACACTCCCCCTTCCTTTAAGTATGTTCTTGTACATAATAATATATATAAATGGTGTTTCATGAGAAATTTTTAAAAATTTAATTTGGTAACTTTTAATAAGGGATTCTAAATAAGTCATTGATTAGTTTCATAATTATTTTGTTAATTTTTTAAAATCTTGCAGAAGCATATGATTTATTAGAATCACAATATTTTTCTTTACTGTGACACTAGTGATAAAAGAAATAATGTAAACAAACAATGTATGTAATTTTTAAAAATCCATCTTGCATTTTCATTGAGACATATCATTAATTAAGGGAAAAATAACTTTATTATTGCTGACAGCATTTAAGTAAGGCATTGACAAACTGCTAGATTTTTTTCTAGATATGAGATATTATGCTTTTATGGACTTGATGTTATTTAATCTATTATGCTTTCTTTTAAATGCATTATCATTTTTTGTCATTTTAAAATGCATCATTCATATATTATTATTATTTTGGTCAGTTGAAATTTTAGTCAAAAAATTTTATGAATCTCCTTTTTTTTCCCCCCTTTATATTATACAAGCAAATTTAAATGTCTGTTAAGAAATATGTTTATTAATTTCCAATTTGTTTTTAAATCATTTTTATTTATCTTAATTAATAATCTACCTCTATTTTTTGCTATTTTTTAAGAATAATTTTCCTTGTTCTTCCCGATGTTCTTTTTATCATATATATTTATTTATAAATAAACTACATCTTACATTAATTAAAAGTGTTATTCTTACATTTTAATGTATTGATATCCTATGAATTTTTGTCTCTTTTACACTATATTAATATTATAAAATAAATTGATTGATTTGAAATTTTTACCAGTCAGATGATTAGTTTTTAAAATATCATTTTTACCTTATGAGGTAGATAGTTAAATATTGCATTTTGTAAAAAAAAATGTATAATTATGTAGTGGTCATGATGTCTATTTGCATATTGTGTGTAGATATTGAACTTGCTTTTCATCTTAAATGGCGTCTTTATGTAAATTCATTATCTTCTCTAATTTTAGTCAGTGGTAGAAAACTATTAAAACAATTGTTATATATATCATGTTTTATAAGTGAATAGTGTTTTGGTTGTAAAAGACAGTGGAGTGTTTAACAATGTATTATTTTTTTAATGCATAGTTGAATAACAAATTAGGAAGAAGGTGTTTAATTATGTATAAAACATATGAAAAGTATTGCATGAATTGTAGAAACAAAAATATTGATTTGGAAAATGCTAATAGATAATTTTCTTTATTCTTAAGGAATAATTTATTTCATTATCTCTTCTGACTGTAATTCAAAATAGTAACGCATGTCAGTTTATTATTATTGTTATAATTATTTCTCTTGTGCTAGACATTATGTATTGAAAATCATTCATTGAATTAATTACAAATATATAAATTTAAAAATACAATATTACATTTTTTGAAAAATAAATCTAAAATGAATTTGAGCCAACATTAGAAATTATTTCAACTGGACTTTTGCCTTCTCAACTGTCAACTGAATTCTAATTACTTAAGCTGTAGAAACAAAAATATTTCTGTCGCTTAAATCATTTAAATATTTACAAAATTCTAGAATGTTATTTTAATATCTTTTTAGTACTGTAGACTCAATTATTTAACATATTAAATAATTGTTTGGTCTCTAGAGTGAGATTTTTTTACTGAATATGCAGTGAAGAGAGGGAATATTTGATAGCTCATATTCTGATTTCTTTATTTGGCCATGACTCAAATAATAGTCATTCTCAAAATGCCAACATTACTATTTCAAAACAGGTTAAAAATGTATTAAAACAACTTAAAATGCTGATGCTTCTCTCGTAAAAGTTGTATTATGTATATCTTAAACACCTTCAACAGATTCTTAAGAACAGAATAATATAATTTATTTATGTATCCTAAAAACAAAATCATTTGAAATGGAGTCAATTTAAGTTGATGAGATAGATAGGAAATGCAGTCCAATAATTTAATTTTATATCCTTTATGTATCTTGCAAGATGAAAAATTATTGCTAGCCTGCAGTTAAATGCAAAATGAGAAAAATAATTACTGTCGTCAGTCAGTACATTAGAGCATCTTATGAATATATTCCATAATTATTGCCCAAATATAGCTCTTGAACCAAGTAACATCACAAATCATTATGTAATTTCTTTTAGTGAAGAAAACTGAAGTAATTTAGTGTTTTAAAAATAAGTTTAATTGAAATATTGGGATTACTCTTTACCTTGTTAAATTCTATAATTCAATTTCCTTAAATACATGTGCTGAAAAATACATAATTATATTCTTAATAAGACTTATTTTAGAATAGATAAACCTATTTCCATTATCAATGATCACATTAGATTACAGATATATATTTTCCCCTGTAACATTTAGTACCTTATATTTGACATCCCTGCCTCCCTCTCTGCATTGAATCATGTATTGTCTTAACTGCATGAAAACAAAAATAAGTATATTTGAAAATAAATATTAAACTCCTTCTTCAAACTGTGTGAATTAAAATATTATGGTAATTTTCTGTTGAATGTGTATTTTCTTTAGAGATAAAAGTGGTTTATGTGAATAGTTTGTAATTCCTAGTAAAAGTATTTTATGTGACAGTTTTGTATAACAATTTGTATTTCTTAAAAAAAAATGCAATAACAGTTTTTGATGTATTTACCTGGTGATATATTAATGTGATCAATTATCTCTGACTGTTTTTTACATATTAGTTTCTAAGTTCTGGGTTAGTTTCAGAACAAAATGTAGTTTGGTAATAATTCTGATAATTGTTTTCTGTTGTAAATAAATGTAATTTTATTGATATCTCTTGTAAAAAAAAACTATATCCCTCATTTGTTTTGTAGATTTTTTTACAACCTTACTAAATAACTTAGGTGATTGAACTTTGATGTATTTCATATGTATCAAGTAGAAGAAATATATTTTATTGTGATAGCAATATTGTTACAAATAGAGCATTTTTTATAATAATATCATTAATATCAGGATCTATTATTATTAATTTGTTAGTCTAGGCAATTTTTGAAAGAAAAAAATCCTTTAAAATCTGCTTGTAAGGAATTATTTGAAATTACTTATTTTTTCCAGAATTGATAATCATTTATTTCCTGCTTTCAGATTTTAAATATTATGCTGCCCTTTTCATATTTAAAATATATGATTTTGTAAATATTCTGATCTTCATCTCTAAAAACTTAACTAAATTGCATTTTTTTAAAATTCTTAAAACATTTAAGAAATATAAATGTTAAATGTGGTATTTCTCTTACATTTGTGATTTTAAAAGTATTTTAAACAACAATAAATAGCTATAATGAATTTTTAGATAATATTCCAAATTCACTTATTTCAATTTATCAATTACTAAATTAAACTTTACATTTCAAGATAGCAAATAACTTATAGATGGTTATGAATATATCACAATGACTTAAATATTTAAACAATTATACATCCTTTAGATATTTTTCCTCATAGTAATTCTGTCTGAAATTATTACTATTTATTTTATTGCAAACAACTTGCGATCTAAAGAGTAATTTCTAGTTATTTAAAGATTTTCTTGTTTTTTCAAAAGGCATAAGATTTGCTGCATTTTGCATCCCCAGAATTTATTTGACTTATAAATTATCATATTATATGAAATTGGAATAGTTTACAGTTACACTTTCTAAAATATATGAAAGAAGTTCAGTGGAGTATTCTTTCTTGCATGATATAATAATCTTTGTTGCAATAATTTAATTTTGATATTCACTGTTCACTCTTCTGAAAAGAATTGAGGAGATACCATGTTGGATATTATGCAGTTTGATGTTAAATGGCTTGATGTTAAAAGTTATACTTGTCACACAACTATGACATCTTTTGAATTATTAGCATTTTATGTCATATAATTTTATAAAATGCTGATATAAATATTTGTGTATCAATTTGATATTTAAAATATTTTTATACTTTTCAGCTTTATCTTATTGGTTTTTTTTAATGTTTTGTGCAAAACAAGAATTTGAATATAAAAAACATTAAATGTGGCAATATTTAAAAACTAAAATGTCTCCATAAATAATTATATTTAAAGTTTTTATTTCATCCCAAGCAACCTATATGGATACCACCATAGTTGAGTAATATATTTGCTACAGCAATCATGTTAAGATGTTCTTTTTACCTTTTTAAAAAACAGAGTATCTTAAGATGTTTCTGATTCCTACTACCATGTTCGGTGAGCATGCTGAGATGCTCCTATTTCTATGCATTGCATGTTTTAAAAGGAAATGCAAGTGGAAAGTTACTAGAACATATAAGTAAGATATTGTGGAGTATATTCAAATATGACTGCTGCAGCAAATGTGTTCATTGACACTACTCATTTTTATATGTTATTTAAAAAAATTATACTTTTGCAACTTTTTGATATTTTATATGTTTCTTTTATTTCAACAGAAGCAAATACCTGCATGTTCATTAAAAGAGAACTGTATTTCAATACCTGATGTATAAAATATATCAAGCCCAAAACTTGTGATAAAAGATGAAAATAGCACACTAACTGTATATTGTTAAAGCATCACAAATTTTATGCAACTAACTGGAAGTACAATAATAACTGAAATAAAACTCTACCGTCCCAATTAAAAATAAATTAATATAAAATTCAAGTATAAAAAATATGGCTTTATTTTGATTTCAAGGGTGTGCCAAAGGTACTGTGCATTGTCAAGTTCTTGTTGATTGAAACTTTTGTATGTTTTTTATGTTTGGTATTTTAAATTGATGTGGTTAGACTGTAAATGTGTTACTTGCTTTTGCTGTTTATAGTTGCATATTTATATATGTAAATAATTTTTATTCTAAATAAATGTTTTGATGAAATTTTTCTTTAAATTTTATTATTTATCTGGCTTTTTATATTCAGTAAAATGTAAGCAATAATTAAATTAACAGGACTGTTCTTCTCCACAAAGTATTTCATTTTGACCTCTACTGCATACTATGAACAGGCAATAAGGAGCAGAATAAGTTTCTGGTTTTAATAATGTGTGTAAAAACTTTTCCATAAAATAAAATTGTTAAATAGAACTTTATAAATAATTTTTTTAAATAAAATTTTGTTAAAAAAATACTAAAAATCTTAATAGTTAAAATATTGAATCTTTATAAAATAAAAAATACTGTAATCTTGTATAATTAGTAGAACAAAATTTCTTCAAGGTAAATTTAATAAGGAATGAACTATATTATCTTATCTAATTAATTGAATATAAAATTGATATTCATACAAAAGAATTTTATAAGCAATTCAAAATTTCTCACACCTTAATCAAATAAACTTATCCGATTCAGGTGAGAAAAGGATGAATATTTTAAGTTATAAAGAGTAAAAAATGCTCTTTTTCCTTTTATTTTATATAATGAACAGGTGAATACACCAGACATAATGTTCTGATTACCAAACAAATTGGTTATCTGCTATCAGAAATAAGATTGAATTTAAACTTACACCTTTTACTATAAAAGAAATGTGAAAATTCATGACTACTTTAAACTTAGCAATAATTACTTTTAAGTTAATAAGAAATTATCTGAAGAAAATGCTTAAATAGGGATATTTTAAATGTTTAAATTTTTTATTTGTAACAAGTGTTAATAATTAAAAATACACAAATAAAAAAATTCTTATATTACTTTTCATTTAAATTTTAATTAAATGGAATTTAAAAATTTTTGAATAGTAAAAAATTAGATAATGTGACAAAAAAATGTGATATTTTTTTAATGGGAGAGTATTTTACATTACATGAGATATATTCAACATCTTCATATTCTTATTTTTTTTGTTACAAAATGCATTTATTTCTCATATATGTAGATGATGTATGTAAACAACTGAGAATATATCAGAATTCAATATTAATAATGCATTACTAAAAGAGCATGTTTGATTTTATTATTATATATAACAAATGGTTTGATTTAAAGTAAAAATGAAGAATAATCATCACAAAATTTCTCTCAAATAAGTTTCAGAAGGATTTGAAATAAACATATGCAGATTTTTATTTTTAAAAATTATAAATACACCAATCGCACATACAAAAAAAGTGTCAACATTGAGTTGCATGCCTTTTGACTTCAATACCGTCCTCCAAATATCATGGTACCAATTTGGCCAACTTTTGAGTGGTCTCCGAAAATGTTTTGATCTATTCATCTCACAATATTTGCTTTAAATAAACTGTTTTTAATTTGTTTTGAGACTATTGTTTTTCGAGAGCAGATCACAGATTTTCAATGACATTGATGATGGGCATTGTAATGGTATGTGTAATTTTAGTTTACAACAAAAAATACACATATTGCTATAATGTGCCATATGTTTGAAATCACTGTAGTGCTGGGATGTTAAATTTCCATTTGAACTCAATTTTTAGGTTCTAAGGCCTTAGGCTTTCTAGATATAGTGTGGAAGCTCTCTTTGTCGAAAATATTGAATTTATTTTCATCTTTAAATGTAATTTCCTTCTAAAAGTTACTCATCTTCAATTGATGAGTTTTCAAGCCCTTTTTCTGATTTTATAAGCGTATGAATGGTTTTTTTCCAGTTACTCAATTTTTATATCCAGCTTGTCTAATTATATTTTTCACTATTACAGTATTTACATTTCTGCCAATTTTTGAAGTATCTTGATTCAATTTCTTTCAAAATTTTCCTTGTTAAAGCAGTTATTAGATTGCGATTTTCAATTTACTTTAACTTTTATTTTCAATCAATCCCCCTCTTTTGAATTTTCTAATAATTTTCTAGACACATGCATCACATCTATAACAATTTCAATTATTTCATAATAATATTTCACATTTTAAAATAATCACAATGCAAATTTTCTAACATTAAGACCGGTTCCTCTTAAGAGGCAATTTTCCATTTAAAAATTTGATTTTAAACTCATTTAATTAACTTCATTACAGAAAAATGATCATTGAAAAGATTAAATAAATTTAAGATATGAGCCAAGTAGAAAATACTTAGTGGTAGTTAAAATATATTTTTCAATTAATGTATTCTTAGATATTTGACTGCAAAATTTGCCTCATATGATAGTAAAGTTGTATAAATAATATAATTTTTTGTCTGTAGATAGATTTAAAATGTCAATAGTTTTATGCCTTTGCAGAAAATTTTAATATCATTATATTTTTAACACATCGTCAACTGTGCAAAGTGTTAATTTGCACACACATATAACAAAAGCGTGTATTCTTAGCTTTTTGAGGCATCGTGTATGAAAATTAAGACTAAGATTTAAGAGGGGGGGGGGGGGGGCACTTACATTTCAATAGTCTGTGTATTTACTGTAGCTGGTTTAAGATCTCAATTTTATACCTTGTTGTAGATTGTTAGGTTCCAGTAATGAAGTAGAAAATATGACCATGAACTGTCTACAGAAAACACACGGACTACAGCTATACATGCATTTTCAAATTAAATATTTTAACTTCATTTGATAATTCATGTCAAGTGTAATATAATTTTCTATTAAGTGTAATGGATAGTATGAAAGCACTATATTGTGTTCAAGTAAAATGCAATCAAGCATTTTTACTTAATTAGTTACCCAAATTCTCAGCCATTTTCTAAAATAGATACTGGTCATCTGAATTATCTTTTTTTTAATAATAATAATTTAAAGGATGAAAATATACAAATAAAAAAAATCCTAGTATTTCAAGGCTTTAATATTTTTCTCATTACTTTATTTTTTATTTGGTTATAATGTTTTTAGTTTCCAGTTTCTCTAATCTATTTTAAATCAAGTTGTGAAATAAATTTTTGGCTAAAAACAACTTAACAATAATATGATTAATTTAATTATTGAAATGTATAATATAAATAGATTTTCATAAATATTAAGATAGTTCTTATTCTAGCTCTAACAAGTTATGCAAATAAAAAAAACAATTGCTACTCTGTGCATTAGGTCCATTATTTAAATTGGATCTACAAAATAAAATCAACAATTAAAAATACAACATCGAGAGGTTTTTAATTCGTAAATTATATATATTTCAAAATGATCATTCATTTTACCTTTAAAAGATGTATACTTTATGATTACTTCAAAATTAAGAAATTGGATTTCACTACTGGATAACTGGAATTGATCTTATTACTGAAATCTAATGTTGCACGTGGAACTATAGAGTATTTATCACATTTTTGGTTACTAACATGCTGGACTTTTTTAATAATTCATCATGACAATGCAAAAGCTATTTTGATATGAATGGATAATTTTAAATCCTCTAACATACTTCCTTAATACGGAACAAGAAGGATGTTAATATAACGATTCCTATAAAGTGATTTTTAAAGATCTGCTTCAATAACTTTTACAATATCAAGAAATTGAAGTAATATAGTTATGGATAAGGTAAAGAAAAATGTACCTGTTAATGCAATAATATTTCTAGTTTAATACTCTATCAGTAAATTACAACATATAGGACAAAAAAAGAATTTTTTAAAATGCTCACTGTTAAGACTACTAGCTACCTAATTGGCCACATCATGATTTCCCATTAATTTTTGCTAAAAAATGCTTCATAAATTCACAGAAATTTAATTGAAAATTAATAAAAGTAATGTAATGGTGTTTCCAAGCAATATTTCTATTTTATCAAGAAGTTATTAATCAAGCAATTTTATTAATTTTATAAACATGTTAGTTTTACTATTTAAATATCTGTTTATTTCACTTTTATATTTATATATATCTTTGTACCTATAACATTGAGAAACAAAATGTTTACTTTTATAAAATCAATATTCTTAATTATAACTGATTAAACTATAGTTACCACCATTAGGCCTTAGTAATTTATCATATAAAAGTTCATAAGAAATATTTATTACAAAGGAAATTTAAGAATTTTCTTTTTCAATTCTCTTTTCAAAGAGTAATGGAGATCATTTGTTCCAGCCTTCCTTTAATATTAGATATCTTCAATTTTACCATAGAAAAATATCGATTATCGTCATCTAGAAATTTACTTGCACCTACCATTTTAGAAATTTTTGCATTAACAGTCTGATTGATTGAATGGTTTTTATATGCATTATAAAATTATTAGATAATTTCAAAATAAAATTCACTGGAATATTAATAATTCACCTAATCTTAAATTCAACTTCTTATATCCCTCAAATAATAAAATCATAATTTTATCACTTACTATGTCTTTTAATAATTCTTTTATTATTTGAAAACTGATCTTTAATTAACATCATATTAACATAGGTATAAATTTAAACTAAAAAAATTATTCTATTAATACAATCTTTAAATATTATTTTAACTCCATATTAAAATTACATCAATTTTTCAACATGAGAATTGATATATATTTAATAATACTTATCCTAAATTTTATTGAAATGATAAAAATACTCAAATCATTTCATACTAGCTACCATTTAGTGAAAATTAATATCACAATGATGTTACCTTTTAAAAATACTTAAAGTTATCAGTTTCAAAATTATTGACATTTGATCAGTCTAATAAAATTTTAAATTTTTGAATTTCAGTACTTCATAGTTAGCTAATATGACTTCTAAAATTATAAATAATTTGGCAAAACTTCTTGTCAGCAATTAAATGAAGAAATTTAGTTTAAGTCTGAATATTAAATCTTTACAGATAATTTGGAATAAAATCAAAAACTTACTTCCATTAATTAATTTATTAATACAACACATATTTCACAAAGACTAGATGACACAAGTGCATATGAAAAAAAAAAGTCTTTTCACAACAAATTTACATAAATCACAAAAAAGCTCGCAATATGGGGAAAGAAGAAATGAGTAATCTCTACATAGTTCAAAAACGAATGTAAATTGAAAACAGTTACTGCTGTTCTTCAGCACTTTGTTGAGCAGCCTGCTGCTCTTGAATCTGCTGTTGTTGTTTCTGCGCTTCTTCGACAGCTGCCGGTTGTTGAATGGTTATAGGCACGATTCTCTCATTTTTGGGTGGAGGCTCTTGTACCTTTCTAGGCGCCTGGATTGTCAAAACGCCGTCTTGGCTCAATGACGATGTCACTGTATGAGGTTCGACATCTTCAGGCAGTTCATAACGACGAGTGAATTCTCTAGATACAAATCCATGCTCATCTGCTTGTTCTTCGTGCTTGCCATGTATCACAACGAAGTTGTCAACAGTTTTTACTTCAATTTCGTCAGGTCGGAAATGCTTAACATTTAGCATTACCTGGAATTTGTTGGGGTCTCTTTTACCCTCAGATCTGCGTGAAGTCACACTTGTTTGTGGACGAGGTCGAATAATGTTCAGATGAACATGGGGCTGGGATTGGTAGTCATCTAACAACAAACCAGGCATAACATTGTATCGATATTCAGGAGCATCATACAAATCACGGAGTAACCTCGCAAACATTTTTATCGGCAGATGAACTAATAAATATAACCGAAACTTTTACACCGAAATTCAACGATATGACACTAGAGACAGGAGTGGGTATATTCACCACAGAACTTTCGTACAGCTTATGTTCCAGAAGATTTCTTCCCCAAAACTATATAGTAGAAATCGAAATTCTGGAGCTTTCCAGACGGTGCGCGAGTTTCGAAATGTAGTCGGATCTGATTGGACGGCAGGGTTGCCATCTGAGAAAGCAGAAGAGCAGGATTTTCGCCAATAAGACGCCAAGAAGAAGGGTTGCTTTTTCGAGACGACTTGCTCTATGTTACTCCTCTCTCATGAAATCGTGAAGCAATATACGCAATTAAAAATTATAAATATCCGAACAATAATCGAGTTTGCTTCCAAATATGCTCATTTGATAATTCTTAAGCTTAAATGCTACTTTTAGTAAGGGGAAGTCTCCCCTTCTCTTTATGACTTCTAAAATATTAAAGGGAAATTATTTATTTATTTATTTATTTTAATGTGTGTAACCGAAACAAAATCATAGGATGTTTTTATTGCGCTTTCATTACGATCCATAAAGCTTACAGTAAATGAATGAATTTGATTCAATTTTACATGGAATTTCGAACAGTGTTGAATTTTTTTTAAATATATATATAATTCCATCAGATCATTTCTATCATCAAACAGATTGTTTTTTGAAATAAAGTGTCATGTATTTGAACAAACAATGAAAGTTAAAAGTTATTTACAATAAAATAATAATCTTAAATTGATATAATTCTACCTGTATCCATCCTGGGATAGATTTGATTCAAAATTTGATAAGAATTTACACTTTAAATACTAAAATTTGTAACACGCTTCACATATTTCAACTGAATTTCGAATTATCACATTTAAAATATAATTGGCGAAAGTATTCCAACTTTGATATCAATTTATATTCAAGCAGTTCAGTTGGCGTATTAAATTTTATTCATTTAGCTCTTTTAATTTTTATAGTTATTGAGTTCATCTTTATTTAAATAAACAGACAGACAGACTTGTTACAAGTGGATTTGTTTGGAAAGGTGGTAGAAATTTGCAAATTTAGTACAGAGACTAATACCAAAGTTGATCCGTCGAGTTCAAAGAATTTTTGAGCTACCGAATTCATTAAGAAACATACTTCCCAAAAATTGATTCACTGACGTAGAGAAATTAGTAATGTGGAGATTCGTTAAAATCTCCAAATCAAAGTGTTAGACGATTATAGAACTTCATTTTATGATTATAGAACTTTAAAAATTGAAAATCATTTGAATCTTAAAGAACGCAATTTTAAATTGTTTTTGTCTAAAATCATGAAATAAGATAATTTTAAAATTTACATTAACAGTCGTGAAAATTATATGGAATGTGGACAAAATCTATATGCAGTGAAATGAATTCTAATGGCGAAAAAAAAAATAATTGGGGAAAGCTGATAATATTTAATTTTGAGCCTTGGTGAATAAAAAAGCTATTTTCAAATGGCAACAAGAGATTTTCTAAAACATAATTGACTTTCATTCTTTATCATATACGAAGTATCGAAAAAAAAAGTATGATGTTGAGAAAATTTTCGATTTCAAGGTTTCGACATTTCTTAACATTTCAAATGTTCCCGAATTAATAAAACACATTTTTTGAAAGTATGTCAGTTTTTCTGTGAATATCTATACAACACTTGAAGTTAGATTTATGAAATTTAATTTGAAATACCATTTTATTGTATTTCTATGAAATTTTGAATGAAATCCATTTTGTGGAAGTTAATCTCTCCGATTGCTCACATGTAAGTTAGCACGATAACAACAAAACGAAGTGAACTAGATGGATAAAATTTAGTGCAGATGCCAGCTGCTAATTTTTTAAAAAAATTAATGTGTTTTTTTTTAATCTTAAATACTCATATTTTTATCGAATTTTTATTATTAAATCTGTAAATGTATGAAGTCAGCCTATCGGAATACATGAGAACACGATAATTACGAAACGTAAAGATCTAAATGAATAAAATTTGGCCAAAGAAAACCAGAAAACCGCAGGAGGGGTCGAAAGGAGAGCACGTGGCTCGTCTGACTGATGTGTGTACGCATACTTCTAATAAATATTGTATCCCTCGCCGCAGAAAACGGCGAATCTTGGACAAGATCGTGAATTCCAAGAGTGCTCGGATTTTTATTTTCAGATTCCCACACGACAATTAAGTGTTTCATCACACACATAAAGAAAATGAACCTAAAAAGGAAACCAGTATTTGCTTGCGCATCCATGTAAACCAATAATTCAAAATTGCAATGACTTAAATAAATGAAATTTGGTATGTAATCTTAAGATTACAACTACAGCCAGCTATAGGTCAAATTTTGGTTTCAATCCCAAAAAAAGTCCATTTGGGAAAAAAGGGCGTCTAAAATACATGTTTAACGTTCTGATACTTGTGTATCAAAAGAACCAATGATTAATTGAAAGAAAAATAACTAGCCAAAGATCGCAAACTAGATTTTGTAAAAGTACCAAATTCAGACTGATATTTCATAACTACTGATCTCTAAGTACTGGTTTCCATTAACCGTTCTTTTTTTGTGTGTGTGTGATGAAGACCTCACCTGTCAGATGGAAATCTGAATCTAAAAATGGTCCTGTAATACGGCTTAAAGCCGCGTTCTTACGGCGCGTTCATCTTTCAGACGAGCTACGTGTTCCCCTTTCTACCCCTCTTGTGGTTTTCTGGTTTTCTTTGATACCTGTCGACTCTACCGACAATTTGTCGGTAAAACGCTGGGGCATAAAAAGGGCGCAGAAAACCGCAAGAGGGATCTGAAGGGGAAAGTGTGACTCGTCTGCGGATGGACGCGCCGTTGGAACTCGGCTTAAGGGGATATGTTGCACGTTAAATCCTTTAGGGCTAAACGTCCTCCCGCTGGTGTGGTGTGGAGAGAGGGGTGTCAGCTCAGATGTCCTCCTCGCTCAATCGCTGTTCAACATTATTGATCAGTCCTAAAATAAACCTTGGTGTTGCTTTTTAGCGGGACGTTAAAGCCGGGGTCCCATGGCGGGCCGTTTCACAGATTTGGTCATAAGTCAGACCTCCGACCCACTGGAGGACCACACCCCCCCATAGCCACGAGGATGCGTTTCCCCTTCGACCCCTCTTGAATTCTTTGATGCCTGAGCAGTTTGCCGACAAATTGTCGGTAAAGTCGACGGGCATCAAAGATACCAGAAAACCGCAAAAGGGGTTAAAGGGCGGCACGTGGCTCGTCTGCAGACGGGGTATAGGCAGTGTAAACGGCCCCTAATATAACGAAACTAAACTAAACCTTCCCCCTCTTTGGCAAATCAAACCCATCCTATTATATGCGTAAAAGTTTGGAAGGCTTTAGAATCTGTTGTCAAACAGTATTTAAATCAAAGTCCTTTTTTTCTGCACTCCTTTGTTTTTGGAATTTTGAATTATAAAATTAAATTCAAGTGAATGCAGGCTTAACGTCATGTCTGAAGTTATATCATGATTTATGTGGTAACTGTCGTTAATATGTACAAGGAAATATTAATCCACAAGTATTTTCATGAAAAGTGCAATAATATTTTATTATTTTAACACTTAAGTTCTTGATATACTTTTTTCTCCCCCACTTAATGTAATATTTGGCTTTCGAAATATTACACGTTCCGAAATTACACACGCTTTTTTTTTTCTGCCTTTAACAGCGTTGCTTTCGAATATTCCCTGAGTTAAACATATTTTATATTTTAATAGCAGAGATGCTTAGCAATAAAAAATTAATCATAACAGGATTTTAAAATACAATTATTTCCATGAAAAATATG
>JAPMOQ010043613.1:1446524-1498210 GCA_026543055.1 Argiope trifasciata | reverse complement strand
TAAGAAAAAAAATACTGTACTTAAAATGTTCGTTAAGAATTACCGAAACATTAAGCCATGCCTGAATTTCAATATTGGCTACAAGAGCATTTTTTTTTTTTTTCCAATTAACAACTTAGCAAAACATTTTTTAATTCTAGATTCTGTAATTTCATTTACCGATTCTTTTTTCCCCCAGATACTTAAATATCACTAAAATGATTTTGATTCATTTTCATTTCCGAGTAAAACAGACTCCAAAACTTATTTATTTGCCTAATAGTAAGCAATTTTCAGATTTTGTTTTCTTTTATATAAAGTAGTTACGGATTTTTTTTTCTTTTCTAGATATGGTTTGTTCTGTTTCATTTATTATATTTATGGTAGCATTAATATTCTAATGGTTTTTTCCCCCAGCAAAATGGCGCATTTATTAGAATTAACTTATGCTTCCTATTGAATGTCTCTCGTATCCTGGATTTATTTTGGTATTTTGCTATATCTTTTACCACTTGATTTTTTTTTTTGGTTGGAACAGTAATCTATACTTATAATAAAGTTCAATGTGTGTGTGTGTGTTGGCGCTCTACAGGTCAGACCGTTGAACCTACAGCTACCAAATTTGGTACATGTATACCTTGGAGGTTGGAAATGTGCCCCTCGGAGCCCTTTTTTCGAATTTTTAGTTAGAATTTGAATTAAAATTTAAGCGAAATTTCGACTTTTTTCCGCTATAACTTCCAAAAATATTATTGCACAAACATGATTTTTACATCAATTTAAAGATTAAAAAATTAGCTTTCTAATGGTATCAGTCTTTTAATGTATAACTTAAAGCCTCTTCTTTAACGAATTTTTAAAGAAATATTTTGACCATGTTTTTTTGAGCAGGTGACTGGATAAAATAAAAGAAAAGAATTACGGAAGTTCAAATAATAATTTAAAAAAACTATCATCGTAAATCAAGTCTAAAGAAATGATACTTTTAGTACGTGACTGTGATATTTTCTCAGAAAGAAACATAAAATGTGATATTTTCTAAAAAAAAATAAATGCAAAGCAAAGGTTTCTATAATCGTTTGCAATCATAGAGCTGGGATACTGATATATCAGCTCTGTTTGCAATATCTAAATCATTTATTCAACAAATCTTCTTTATTTATGGTAAACCTGATTGAATTTAGACAGGATATGCATTGAAATCCCGACTTAATGGCATATTTCTATAATCGTCTGCAATATTTGTATCATTAATTCAATAATTTTTTTTCCTTTATAAAATGTGATAGTTTCTAAAAAAATAAATGCAAAGCCAATGTTTCTATAATCGTTTGCAACATCTAAATCATTTATTCAATATTTTTTTTCCTTTTTCACTTTCTTTAAAAAAACATATATAATATTTTGGCTGCATCACGGAAAAACACATTTTTAATTTCAGGCCAATCAATGCCCGGAATTACTTCAAGGCTAATGAATATGTGACTTAATTGAAAATTTTAGAACGCATTACTCATGGCAAACCAGCAGGTCGCCAAAGGCGGCTAGTTTATAATATACTGAATAAGTGTATCAGCTTCGTAATAAGATAAAACAAAAGCTAAATTATTCATAATCTAATATATAAAAAGGAATTTTTGTTTGTTGGTACCTGATTAAACAAACAGCTATTTTAAATTTCAAATGATATTTTCAAAATTATTTCTTTTGCGGTAACAACGCGCCGGGTACCAGCTAAATCTAAAAGTCATTCTTCATTTAGTTGGGCTATTATTCTACAAATTGATTTATTAAGTGACAATTCACCAGTGGCTCAAATTTTTACTGAAACGCAAACAAAGCATTCTAAAGAAATTCTTTTGGGGACAAATTTTAACTCGGATTAATTTTTGTACAACATCAAAATAAAATGAAGTTATCGATAATGAATATAAATTTTCTTATCAATTTCATCGTTGCTTCTTAAATTAATGCTGTAAAATGCATAAAGTGGTATAATTTTAAACAGTGATAATTAATTCCGTTATGTTAACTCTTACTTTCCCACTTCTATTAACAAAATTTATTGTTACGATATTTCCTCTGATCTTGTTCAGTATTTTGAATGCTATGAATATATCGGAAAGCATTTTGCACTAGATGAATTATTATAGTTAGGTTTTTCTTTTCTAAGCCTTTAATATCTTTTTTTCATTGCAAGTAAAGAATTTAAAAACATTTATGGTTCAGAATATATTCTTCTTGAAATAAATGTTTAGTGATCGGTAAAACAATCAGTTCTACTATTAAAGAATATTAATTCAGAACTCTTTCAACATTTTCAGAGAGAAGATAATTTGCCTGGTAAATTAGAAAATAAAATAATTTTACAAGGAATCTGTCTCTAATGAAACATAAATAAATTTGTAGTAAAATAATTACTTCTTTCAAGAAATAAAATTCTATTTAACCTTTTGATCATTGAATTTATTTCACTTCCATGTAAGATGACAGTTCTTATTTGAGACATTTGTTGTATTATAAGGAACTTATTAGATATTACAACGCTTTTAAAGGATTTTTGCACTTTAAATTATTTGATTTCAGCCTTAAAACTAAAACTTTAATAATTCGATGCGTATGTTAGGCACGTCAATGTAAACAAAAGGGTTAAGTTTCAAAATCATTCATTTTGGATAAAATTCAGTCTTGTGAATCTGATATAGGTTAATATTTACTAAAAAAAAGAATCGTGATAGAAAAAAAAGTAGTTGTTGCTCATTGATTAAATGAAACACAAAGTTTGCTATATATCACCAAAAGAACGATAAAGTGCCAAACTTGTCAAACCGTATTCTTCTCCTCCCACGTACCATCTTCGCCAACTTTATTTCTACTGACACCTATTTTAATCAAAAAGGCGATAACTTGCCAAATATATCTAACACGAACTTCCGTTTCCATGGAAACTGCCAGGAGCACGGAGAAATTTCTAGCATTTTCGTTAGAGATTTTATAAGCTGAGAGGGAAAAGGTGTGTGTACAATCATTTGATAGACAGAGAAGCTGAAATACTCTCTGCGAATATTGCCGGAATAAGCGATAATTTTTTGAGCCAAATATTCTTTAAAAAATTAATCTCATTTGTTAAAATTTAGTTTCGTTTTCGCTCCCTTGATATGTCTCTATCTAATTTGTTCCCACTGATGACCCGTGGATGGTGGGATTCCTGGGATTATCCAACACGAATCCCAGATCAACATTTCGGCACTGGACTGTTAGATAGTGATCTCTTGCCGCCATCGCTGTACGGTGGTTTCTTATTGCGACCCAGAACTCAACTAAATATTGACTCTTCTGGTCAGTCTGAAGTTCAGAATGAGGCAGACAAGTTCAAAGTGATGCTAAATGTCAGTCAGTTCAAACCCAATGAAATTGAAGTGAAAACTGTTGACAACTGTATTGTTATTCACGGACAGCACGAAGAAAGGACTGACGAGCATGGATTCGTATCCCGAGAATTCACTCGCCGGTACCTGCTGCCTGAAGGCACTGAACCAGAGACTGTGAAGTCATCACTTAGCCAAGATGGAATCTTAACCATTGAAGCTCCGAAGAAAGCTATTGAACCACCACCCAGCAATGAGAGAGTTGTGCCAATTATGTTGGAAAAACCTGCTGTAGGCAACTGAACATTTTTCACTTTTTTTTAACAGATTTCATTCCATGCTAGTACTACTCTTGATTCATTATTATGTGTTTACTAAGCGACTTATTGTGAAATAGAAATTTTCAGTTAAATGTGCCATCTAAGGATATTATTGTTTTTGCTTTCATCATTTCTAGATGCACATGTTTCGAATATTTATTCAAAATAAAATTGTAAATATTTAATACTTGTCCTTTTATTGAGTTTTTTAATTCTCTTTTGATTGAGTTGCACATATTGAAAGTAAAATTTCAAAAAATTTTAATGGAATTGTTATGTATTTTTAATAGACCTACATTATTAATTTATTTTTTCTTATAACATAAAAAGTTTTATGATAAAATTGGAAGTCAAAAATTTGCATTAAGCATCTGTATCTAAAATAATTATACAAATTTCAAGATGTTTTGAATATTTTATTAATGTATTTGTAGAAATTCTAAATATAATCAGTTCATGAAAATATTAAATATTTAATGGTATTAGGTTAAAAATGTATTTCTATTAAATATAATTGATACTTGGAATATCAGTTTTGTATTTAACTGTAATATAATATTGAACTTGTAGTTTTATATAATGTTATCATACAATATAATATAACAAAAATGAAGTATTTTTTCTAAAAAATATCTAATCTAATATATCAACACTTATGTTTAACTTTTTATATTTTAAATATTAAATATAAAAAGTTTATTTTATGATATATTTTATGATAATTGAGTCTTCAAACACAATTATTTTTGGTTTATTGTATTAGCTTTTAAAAAAGCTATTTTATTGACATAATAAATAAATAATTACTTAAATACTAGTTATTAATCTTAGTTTTCTTTATAATATTTATAATGCTAAAGCATTAGAAAATTTTTTAATCTAAATCGAGGAATAAAATTTTTTAAGAAATTGTTATTAACCTGTTTTATGGTAGCTAAATCTGAAGTTAGAAGTAAAATGAAATAATTATAATAATTAAAAAAAACATTTTTTAAAAAATAAAATGGTACAACTTTGATATACACCCCCAAAAATTATGCGCCAAATCTGGCACTCCCTAAGGACTTTTTAGGGTTGCTTTTTAGCTAGGATTAATTATTTGTGTTTAGCAAGAATCCATCTTGGCGAGAAAAAAAGACGCCAAAAGCGGGTATTTTGCTTGGCAAGAAAAAAAGTCGCCAAATTTCCAATTTGGGGGTGTATATCAAAGTAGTTCCAATAAAATGAATAATTTTTATTTAAAATTTTTGAAAAGTCAGCGGGGATTTTTATGAGCTCACTATTTTTGAAGCAATCCTATTATATTTTTTTTCTCGTTATGATTTGTTTATTTTTTATACTGTTTAAATGGATGTTCTTTAGCTGTTTTATTTTTCTTCCATTTAATTAAAAACTCTCTTCTGTTTTGAGAATATTTTTATTCATTTAAAGAGTCTAAGAGGCAGTCAAAATATTTATGAATTTCAAAAATATTTCACATCCAATGATTATATCTATAAATGATATTTTAAAAGTAAAAAAATAAAATAAAAAATTTGGTGTATGATACACTAGTAAAAAAATTAAATAGCTAAACAACAGTTTTTTGTCTCTATAAGTAACTTCACAATCGGGATGTTTTCTGAAAAGTTGCTTCGTTGCAAGAATGTTTTCTTCACAGTGAAGCATTATTACGAAGTGAATGAAACAATTCATATATCAATATAACATAAAATAATCCAGTATAATATAATATTAATCCACAAGACAGGACTTTTTACTAAGATTAAGAAACTACACAAAATGATCGTATATAAAAAATTTCAATAAATATTTTATATATCATTCAGTTCTGATTATAAGCCTAAGCAAATTATTTTTAATTTGAAAATTCTTACAGGCATAGAATTAGTGTTAATTTAGAATCCCCTCATATCATGCATACTCATTGTACTACATTTGAAGCAAGTTATCCTGCCATTTTACCAAAAATTTGAATTTTAATCTGAAATAGACCATTATCAAATTTTAACCTTATTACTCATAGACTGAACCATGCTATATATATATCAGGATATTAAATGAGACCAATCACTACCAGTTTTTTAAATGTAATATAATTTTTGTAATATATCAGAGAATTTTATTTATTAAAGAGCAACACCATATATAATTATATATCTAATTATATAACAAAAAAAAGCAATGTTCAAATAATTTTTAAAAAAAAAATTCTATTATCACCTATTTTTAAAATTAAATCTAATCTACGAGTCTGTAAAAATTCAAATTTTTTAAAAGATTGCTTTAAAGAAAAATCTAATTAATGTAAATATAAAATTGAATTATTCTTTTGTTTCTTTGAGTGTAATAAAACATATCATAACTTGATGTTCTTTAGCAATTGCAAGGATTAAAAATGGTATTAAAAAGTTTTTACATCTTTTAAAAAAAGTTGATATTTCGTATTTTGTTGCAATTTCAGAACAAATCAAATTTTTTTTTTTCATCTAAAAATTCAAAATTACGACAATTTCATCTTCAAATAGTTATTTCTTATTTTACAGAATGCAAAAAAATATGAATGAATAAATAGGTGAATGATGCAATATTCATTTTTATGCATTTCAAATTATATAAAATTCCCTGAAATTGAAGTAATAAATGAAATATTTTCTCTCTGAATTTAAATCAGAATGACCTACAGGGACAATGAACCTTTCTGACTTCATACTCTATTTTTTACATTTTTCTTCACTGCAAAGAATCAAATTAGAATGAAAGGATAAAGAATTATGAAAATTATTTTAACATAATTTAAATTCTAATAATATCATTAATAGCAAATTTTCCAATTCCATGTCACTTTTTAAAAAATATGTCCTAATTCACAATTATTTTTTTCAATTTCTAAAACCTAAAATTCAGCATACAATAAATGTTTCAACAAATATTATAAAAATATATTAATTTTGCTTTCATAATTTCAGTTTGTATTTACTTTGATTTTCACCAAGTCATAAGCCATATTGTGATGATACTTCTTATATTTACAAAGTTTTCATAAAGCAAAGCTAGAATTTCTTTTTCTGTGTGTGTGGCATTCGTGAAATGTTGATTTTTGTTAACCCGGCACAAGCTAAGAACTGCGATTCTGGAGCATACGCCGGAGAACATACCTTCATTCCTAGACATTCTTCATAATCGCTTAGACAATATTTCAAGTATAATATTCAAGAAAATATAAAACTTTTTATAAGATCTATTGCAGTTTGGACTTAATGGTTGGCAAAAGTTTTCAGAATTCGATTATATTGTGTTCACAACTGAGTATATATATGAAATGTGACATTTGTTTATAACATTATAATAAAAGTATACAAAAATTATTATAGGAAATAATGGTGAAAAGTCACAAATTAATATTTTCATTCAAGATACATCCTTTAAAAAAATATTTTCCATAAATCTAGTATTTTCCTTCTCAAATATAATTTCATAATGGACCATAAAAATGCAATAAACATACTGAAATTTTATTACTGGTTTAAGAATTAAGTAATTTGCATGTCATAAAAAATAATAAATGTTGTAACAAACATAAAAAATTAATTTTCTAATTCATTGAAAAAAAAAGTTCATATTCCTCAATAATATAACAGTAAAAAAAAAAAAAAATTAACAAGGATTTAGGGTTTGCTTATATTAATTATGTCATCCTTGCACATTTTTATTTCAAAGAAAAATATTTCAAACTCAAATATATTTATGATATATTGAAAAATGTATAAGTTATCTATGCAATATAATGTTTGAATAAATAAGGTTAATGCAAGCTTGTATCAATCTTTTTATTTAGTTCCAATAATCAAAAGAAAAAAAAATCCTCATAAGTTAAACACATCAATTCCTGTTGACTTGATTACTTTTCCCATATCCACAGGAAATGAATTAATATCGGGATTTTTCTGTAATAAAGTATTGGAAAGAATCTATCTTTTCACTTTGGTTTCCATGGAGTAAATTAATAATTGTGTTTCTTCTGGCCTTAATCCAGGAAATTACTGTAATGACAATTTTCCAATAAATATTCGAATATCTGAAAATACTTTTTATTTATATAACAAAACACATTCAGAATGATATATAGGAAAAAAAAAGTATTTCAGTAAATATAATGAAAGTATAACAAAATGGAATTTGAAGAATATAAGCATATAAAGAAATATTTGTTTTATCAAACATTTCAGAAGATCTTCTATTTTTCTTTTGTTTCATGTACAAGCTTATGAGATTTTAAATAATATTGCCTAGAAAATGCCTTATTGCATATTTCACAAACAAAAGGTTTCGTATGACTTAAATAATGCTTATTTAAAAAACTCTTATGCGTGAATTCTTTGTTGCATTCTTTACATGCAAAAGTATGTGTGAGACGATGAGCTTGCATTAGAGACTGTTTTAAAAATGATTTGCTGCACAGCTGACACTTGTAGGTTTTCTTATGGATATGAGCTGTCTCGAGGTGCCTATCTCGAATTGCTTTCTGGGTAAAAGATTTCATGCAGACATCACATGAATATGGTGTTTTATTTTCTGAGTGAGTGACATAATGACGAGTTAAAGTATACTTTCGACAAAATGCTTTGTTGCAAATATCACATACATAAGATTTTTCCTCAGTGTGAGTTCGATAATGACTGTTTAAATTACTTTTTTGAGAAAATGCCTGGTCACATATATTACACGCAAAAGGTTTTTCTTTTGTATGAGTACGCTCATGACTTATTAAAAGCGGTTTCCGCGCAAATGCTTTATTGCATGTACTACACACAAAAGGTTTTTCTTCTGTGTGGCAACGATAATGATCATTCAACCTTGATTTTCGCGCAAATGCTTTACCACAAACATCACACACAAAGGGTTTCTCATTTGTATGAGTACGATAATGACTATTTAACAAAGATTTTTCACCAAATGCCATCTTGCAAACACTGCAAGTGAAAGGTTTTTCTTTGGTATGGCGACGATAATGTTTCATTAGATTTGAATGGTTTGAAAATCGTTTGTTACAAATTTCACAACTGTTAGGCTTTTCCAAAGTGTGCACACGATAATGTACTTTTAAATCAGTTGATCTAAGAAACGATGCATTACACATTTTACAAATATGGTGCCTTTCTTGAGTATGAATCGCATAGTGTGATGATAAATGTTTCTGGGTAAAAAATACTTTTTCGCAGAGATCACATGGAAAATTTCGCACTCTTTCATGTGCATTATTATTTACTGATTCACACATTACTGCAACAGGTAATTTACAATTCATCCAATATGAACTGAACTCCTTCAAAACAAAATACAATTTCTGGAATGCACAACAACACGATTCGCGCGCTTGCGTTTATGTCGCCAGTCTTTGCTTTGTTGTTTTAATTGCTTAAGAGGAATAAAATTAATTGGAAATCTAAAAATAATATCTGGCTACATTAATATCGTCTTAAGAAATGTCGAATAAAAATGACCCCATCAAAATTTTTTCTTATTTCCTATGATTAAACTTTCGATATTTGTCATTTATTAAGCCAAAAGTTGATAATGTGTTATTCGTTAAAAACTTTATTCTTATTAATTAAGAAGGAATGATCAAATTATAGATTAATGATGTTTTCCTTCAAATTATTTATATAAATATGTTCCATTGAATTTAACAAAAAACAAGATGGAATTTAATCGATGTGAATCGTAATTTAAGCTACACTTTCGTTTTGTTTTGGTCACAGGGGGTTGGTTAAACAGTTTCCGTGTTTCATCGCCGTTCGTCGCTGTTTCTGTGAAATTATGAGTCATTTGGCTTTCAAATTTCTGACAGTCATGGTTTTTATTTGAGGATACAATATTCCTATTATCATTGTTTATTTTAGTTTTTTAAAAAATAATTCATATATTAAATAAGTATGATTCTTTTTAAGAATGCAATACATTCTCTAATGTAATTGATTCGATAATCGGTGAAGAATTCTGCTGTTTCACATTACACAATATAGAAATTCTCACACTTTTCTGCAGAATTTTCTCAGAATGGGGTTTTCCACAGAACTTCAAGATTCGTTTTCACACGAAGCCTTAGTGGGTCTTCAAGATGCTGAATTGAGACTTCTAGAAAATATGCGAAAGTGTGTTTTACTTCGTGCAAAATGTGATAGGGATTATGCTTCTGCTTTGACAATGGTTAGCGTCCAAGCTCAAAAACTGGACCAGTCAAAAGAATTAGAAGGTAGTTTTATTGCCAGGGTAAGCATAATTTTTAACCGAATATAATAAATTGCGAATTTCCTTTAATGGAGGAATGAATGATCCAACTTTTGTCATCTGAATTGATATAACCATATTTTCTGAAATCGATTTTGAATGCTCTAGAGTAAACATTCTTTTTAAACTTCTGTAAATTTTGTTTCACATGAGTAAGATTTAAAAAAATTAATGTATGCACTAAAAAGTTTTACAGTTAAAAATCTGCGCATTCTAAAATGATTAATTGTATTATAAATTTATAGTATTTAACTGTATTCGTTAATGAAGTTTCTATATTGAAGTAAAATATAAATATACTTTATATTAAATAGTTGACAATAACACGAGAATGAATTTTATGATGTATTTTTCTAATTAATGCGTTTCGATCATTCAATAACCAATTATATTATGCTTTCTATTCATTAATTTCAAGCATGAATTATGTTTAAGTTAGTACTATATCTCATTTTTCTTTTTAATTAATACTCTGATTATAAGTGTAATTTCATAGTAAAATAAGTTATTGAAAGACATTAAAAATAAGCTTATATTAATTTGTACCCCCCCCTTCCCATTAAAAAGCACAATTAAGCCTTTTTCAAACTTGTATGAGAATTCTATAAAATATTAAAAATCTAATCCGCTTTTTGAAATGGAAAGTATTTAGTAAAATATATATGATCTGACATATGAATGTTGTAACCAATACTGTAGGTAATAAATGAAAAAAAAAAGGTAAATAATGTATATATATAATAAATATTAATGCAGAATTTTAGAAGATAATTTTATGTTCATATAATTTTTTGTTAAGAAATTGTATTGTCTAAAATAAAATTTTCTTCCACATGGTCTGGTGAGTATAGAATTATGATGAGCAGACAAAAAATTCTTTTCACGTTGCAACGTGTAAATTGGGAATCATTCATTAACTGACTGAATCTGGTGACCAGTTGAATCATCATCATTAATGATCATAAACAGTTTTAATGAAGTGTTTTGCATAGCTTGATTTTAATGACCTTTCCAGCTCAATATTTTTTAAGCTCCAAATTTTAATCCAACTATTTATCTATATATATATAAAAGTCATAAATTGTGTTATTTACATCATTTATAACTCAAGAACAGCTGTACTAATTTTAATGATATTCGTTTTTTTTTTAAATTAGTCTTCGACTTGAATAGCAGAATAACCACTAAAATATCATAAAAGTTCACGGAAAAAAATTAATCTTAGGGGTATTTTTTTAGGAGTCAAACGATTGTAAAATGGCCTTTCCAGTGATTGAACTAATCGTGCTGGGAAGCAACATTACAGATTTATAACAATATTTATATAGATTTCAAAATACTGATGGCATCTTGTAAGGAAGCATTTTTTGAAAGTTGATGATTTAATTTTTATGTCATGCCTCATTTATTGGTTTTAAAGATGCTCTAATAGTATATGAATCAATATTGGGAAATCACAAAGTATGTCAAGGAATATAGCAATATGGTGGATTTTGGCTTCCAAACCATCGACAATGAAATTACTAGCTACCAAGTTGGTCGATATATGAACTGCATTGAGCTGATTTGGTGAATATTCTCATTTGCTATTTACGAATGTCATGCCACTGTTGTACATTTAGCAGTGCATCTGGGGAATGGACAATGAGTATATTTCATCACGTTGAATGTTGGTCTATGACAGAGTGTCCCAAACTTTTTTGTGTCGTAGACCCCTTGCCATGTTTTTCCGTATTGAATAGACCCCCTACTTACCTGACATTGATTTCCTGTAAATTTCTAACTGTAGTGAAGTTTACTGTTAAAAACTTAAAGTAAAAACACATGTTAATTTATACATTTATTAATTGAATTTAAATTTATACTACTCAAAATAAAATTTCGTATCTGTTATGTAAAATCTATGTAACATGAAATAAGCATAAAATAAACTAACATAAGCAAAAAGTCAATATTTTTAATGAGAAGGATGAGCCTGATGCTTTAACAATAAATTAGCAACATTTGGCGTCAATTTTGTAAGGGTTAATCTTAAATCTCCTCGGCTAATGATGTTCAGTCTGTTTCTTTTATTCGTTAAGAGATTAGTAACCGCTCTAAACCACTTTTCCACTAGGTTTGCGATGGAAAGGAGATTAAAAATTTCCTCGCTATATTCCATAATACGCGATAAGTAACGGGTATGTTGCAAAGAAGCCAGAATCGCTGATATCCGTTTTTAAACTGAACCTTAAGTTCTTCGTTTGTACTTAGTTCTGAGTAAACAGGTACTATCAGTGTATGTGTTGAGATTTACTATCTTGGATCCCCATTTTCATTTCATGGACCCCCAAATTTTTTTTTCGCTGACGTAGACCCCTTGCAGGTTGTCATAGACCCCTAGGGGTCGATATAGACCACTTTGGGAATCACTGGTCTATGAGCTGGAGCACCTTCAGCAAGAACATTGATGAGTTTCTTTGCAACGTGCCAAAGCAATCCATTTGCCTGAATGTGGTTTTACTCAGAATAGAAAATGATGAAGGATGAGTTTAAAACTCTCTTTAACCCAGTGAAACTTTATTGTGAAACTAGTAAAAAATAAAGGTACCCTACAAAGTACTTAATGTCCATTCCACTGCAGTCAGTCATCAGCATTGAATGAGTCTCGATAATTATTCCCTCTTAACTTTGTTGTATTATAAATATTTGAAATTAGCTTTTTGTTTTAAAATCAGCATTAAATTTTCCTTCAAATGATATATAAGACTTTCCATTTTGTAAAACATTACATTTTCTATAAGTATACAAAGATAGAAAATATAAAAAATTTCAAAAGTGTCCTCAATTTTGACACCACTATGTACATATCTATATATTATTTATTAAAAATTAATATGTATAAGATTTTTGAAGAAAGGATTTTCACACACACACGCACACGCACACACACACACACACACACACCGAAATAAACAAGTAAAATGGAATTTTATGGCATCTTAATTTTGAACTAATTTAATATATTGTTACCAATTTAATATACATTTTTACTAATTTAATATATTATGATGTATTAATCTTTCTGATGATTTATTAATTTTAAGGCATATTAAATTTAATCTAATTTAAAATAATTTTATTAAAATATGTGTTGCAGGTTTAGTTGGAAGTTAATGGGTTCTTTAAAGTAACTTTGTAGAAGTAACTTGAGATTAAAAGTAATCACTTTTTGCCTAGCAGATGTTAAACTATAGTAAAAAATTTTATATTTTGATATAAGTTTAAATTGATTCAGATGAGAAAGGGAAAAATTTTAATTTTTAAGCACAGGGCTTAGAAATGACAAATTAATTTTTTGTATATATATATTATATATACACTTACCGCCGAAAGTCTGCGCACAAGCGATAAATGCTTGGTGTTAATGTAGCAATTCGTACTTGAATTAAATATTTCTTATTAAACTATGGATTTTTACCTCAAATAAAACACATTTTAATAGTAGTCTGTAACAATCACTTGAAAGTTGCAAAATAAAATACAAACTATACATACATTAAAAAAGAGAAACCATATGCACCAGAAATCAGCGTACACTTTCAAAAAAGTTAAAAAATGATCATTGTTTTCCAAAATTTAGTATCTGGTTGGATAACCTTTTCTTTTTATGACTTCTCTCAATCTGTTTGGCATCGATTGAATAAGTTTCGATGTCTCTTCTGAAGTTATTTTTTCCCATTCTTCTTTCATAATAGATTTTAGCATTTTTTGGATGTTATGTGATGTTCTCTTATTCTTCGTTCAAGCAAATCCCACAAATGTTCAATGGGATTTAGGTCTGGGGACTGGGGAGGTGTGTGCAGTTGATTTGGTACATGGTACAGAAGCCATAACCTCACAATTTGAGCCATATGTTTTGGGTCATTGTCTTGCTGGAAAAAATAATCTTTGTTCAATCCAAGTTTCTGGGCACTTTGTTTGAGGTTTCTTTTCAATATGTTCAAGTAATCAAATTTATTCATTGTCGATTCAATAAACTCAAGATTACCAACCCCACTGCTTCCCATGCACCCCCAAACCATAACCCCTCCTCCTCCATGTTTGACAGTTGGAAGAAGATTTTCTTTATTGAGCTCTGTACCAGGTTTCCTCCAGACATATTTTCTTCCTTTTATTCCAAAAATGCAAAATTTACTTTCATCTGAAAAAATTACCTTATTTCAGAAATCCTGAGTCTTATCCAAACGTTCTTCTGCGAACGCAATTCTTTTTGCTCTGTTCACTGGGGAAATGTATGGCTTCTTCCTTGCAACCCTAGCATGAAAATCGTGTTTTTTCAAGATTCTTCGAATTGTAGTTAAACTAACTATTTTTTGGAATCTCTCAACAACACTTTGTGCTATTTTTGATGTTGACAATCCAGGATCTATTTTACAGACCGAATTACAAAGCGGGTTTCTCAAAGCGTCAGTGTAGTTGGACGGCCAGATCTCGGTTTTGATGTCAGAACACCCGTTGATTTATAGATGTTAATAATTTTCTGGATCGAAGAATGTCTCCTATTAACTGTCTCAGCAATTGTTCTGAGTGATTTTCCTGATTTTCAAAGATTTACTATAATCTTTCTTTCATAAACACTTATCTCTTTTCTTTTACCTGTCATGTCTTCAAGAAAAATATCCACAGCAAAAATCAAACATCAGTCTTTAGAAGAATTCAAACTTACTTTGAAATCGAGGCTTGAGATAATAAATGTACAGCAAATGATCGGAGAATGCTCTCCTTTTTTAGTATACGCTGACTTTTGGCGAGGCTTTTGGACTTCATTTGGAAAGTATTCTTACAATTTGGGACAAATTTGCTTATTTTTTTTATTAATTGAAGTACATTATTTTAATGAATGAATTGGAGATGTATTGCTTTTTTCCACACATGAAATTATAGATATTTTAGCATGAATAGAGAAGAATGTTCTCTGTACGCAGACTTTCGGCGGAAAGTGTATATACATATACATAAAGTTTTTTTGGGCACAGGCAAAAATTCTGCAATCCTGATGCTACCAACGCCAATCGGAATATCACCGCCGGTAACCTTTTGCCGCTATATTTTTAAAGAAAGTCGTAGCCATTTTGTCGCCTGCTCCAAAATTGCGACCATGTGCTATCGCCAAGAAGTCTGCTTGGTGAGATTTGCGTGGTATAATTGAAAAGTATCGAAAAATTAATTTTTTTCAATGTAGCTTATGAAACATTGTGTATGTGTGAGTGTATATATATATATGTAAAAACAGTAACAATGTAACTGTTAAAAGTAATAATTTATATAGTTTAGCTACAGAAATAGGAAAGAGAAGGTCTGGAGGAAGTAGAACAAAAATTTAAAATTTTCTTGAAGATGTTCTTTATGGATATATTATAAATCTTACGGTATTATTTATTTTAGTAAAGTTTGTAGTATTTGTTTATAATTTTAAAATTATACTCAGCATTAATCATATCAATATTTTTTCAGCATTTGTGTAACTAAACTGACATTATAGCGGTTAATCCTTGTTTGCAAAAAACATGATATCTTTTACAACTTTTTTCTTTTTATCAACAGCAAATTGATAATAGTTATGAAAATTTTAAATTCTTTTGGGAAAAAAATTGTTTTGATGTAGTAATAGAGTAATACAATTTTGGTGAAAGTTAATTATGATGCCTTTTCATATGAAAATTATTTAAAATAGGTCAAAGCAGGATCAATCAAATAAAAATATGAATGTTGTAATATTACTTGTGTTCAAAGACTTATTTTTCTCTTTTTTTAAATTTAAGAATCTTATTAGATTTTTAAATACTTTCCTAAAAGATTATATCTGTGTATTGAAGTTGTTTCTCTTCTATTTTTCAGGCTTGGTATGCTATTTCTGAAGAAATGGAAACTATGAGTAGAATCATTCGCAAGAATGCTGACTCTTTGATTTCTTGTACTGTTGAAGCAATCAGTAGTTTAATATCTGAGAAGCGAGCACTTAAAAAAACTTACATAGAAGAGCATGATGCTTTGCATCGAGAGTTAAACAGGGTAAGTCAATTTCTTGAATAAACTTTTTATATGTGGGGTGAAGAATTGTTCAGATTGTTTCATTTTCTTTTTTTTTTTCCTAATTAAATTCTTAATTTTTATAATTTCTTTATTTTTTATTTATGATTTTTTCTGAACATATTATTAAATAGCATATTATTCAAATTCAAAACTATATTCAAATTTGTGAGTAATATTTTCCTTAGGGGGAAAGCAAGTAAAAATATAAACATAATATTTTATACTTTTAATAATAACTTCTTGAGTATTTTTTTTTCTCCTCTAATATATCGCATTTTATAAATTTTGATCCTTTATTTTTTCCATGAATGTGATCCAAAATTGAACTTTTTATTTATAATACGGATGTAAAAATCACACATGAAATTTTGAGCATGACGATAGTTGCATTTGTCAGGTATTACTTTCATATGAAAATGAATAGATTTATTTATAGACAATTATTAACAGATTTGGTCCAAAATTTAATACAGCTAAGTAAGAAGGAATACAGGAACATAATCAAAATTACAACAAATAGAAAAAGAATCTGGCCTGAAGACTTTTTCAAGGGTTATCCTCAGGCAAGGATTCAAAAGGGATTTTTCTGTGAGGAAATCAGACAGTGTCCAACATAATTGACCCCTAGTGACCCGAAAATTAAGGCAAAAGAGACATACCAATTTTTACACCCAAAAAAAACTACAAAGCAACTTTAAAAACATCACCAAATAAAGCAAAACTATATAAAATAAATATACATAAGAATATTCAACAAAAAATTAAAGCAATCCACCTAATAATAAATAAAGAACATACCAGCAACAGGTAAAGAAAGCTCACCATATCACCCCAACTGCCATTCCAATTATAATACAGTGTCAGGCATTGAAAAAAGTATAAATGGAGTTTCTGAGCGCCATCTATTTTATTAATATTTCACCATTTCCTTTTTTTACTAAAATATTAATATTTCATTAGTTTTAGGGAAAATCATTATTGTTTAAATTTTTTATAAAAAACTTTGGGGGGGGGGGGAGTGGAATTTACATACAAAAGATTATATATATTGTCTTAGTTGTCTATAGATTTTTATATATATATTGTTTTGGTATTCCAAGTCTAATTAATTTTATCAAATTAAATATATTTTTAACAGGACTTTTTAAATTATGATTTTACACTAACAAATTAATTTGTTTTTACACATTGTTTATACAATATATATATATATATATATATATATATTAACAATAAGTAAAAATTTCTATTTAATATATATATATATATATATATATATATATAATATGTGTGTATATATAACTTTTCAATGGTTAATAATCATTTCTATT
The DNA here is from genome assembly GCA_026543055.1 of Argiope trifasciata. Taxonomy (NCBI): domain Eukaryota; kingdom Metazoa; phylum Arthropoda; class Arachnida; order Araneae; family Araneidae; genus Argiope; species Argiope trifasciata. The sequence continues at coordinate 1,480,846 of JAPMOQ010043613.1, read as the reverse complement.
ATTATTATTATTTCTTTCCATTACAATTTTTTAAAAATATATTTGTTTATTTATATTATTTACTCATAGTTTCCTATCACACCCATTTTTTATACCCCTGTTTTAGGAACATGTTGGCATTCTAATTTAAATATTATAAAACTTTCTACAAAGTTTTTTCTTGAAAAAAATCTTTGAAACTTTTGAGGCTTATGGATTATGGATAATTTTTATCTTAAATATAATATATATTTAAAATTAAATTTTTAGTTTGTAATTTATGATATATTTAGTATTAATTATAAAATCTTATATTTAAAATAATACCTTAGGTAAAATGGAAACATTAAAGTTTTTTAAAAAAGTATCTTTTAAACTTCTAGATATATTTCTTTTATAATACAACATACAGATGCATGCTACCATTCTCTTAAGAGATATTTCAATATCCATTGTCCATGATAATAATTGCATGTTGGAGTGATTTCCTTTGATATCTATGTATGCAGTATTGTTATTGTTGTCCCAAAATGACAAAATTTTAAGATCTGGAAATTTGTAGAGCAGCTTACAAAAGTCTAAGTTGTCATTGTTTAAATCTGCATGGCTTTATTCTTTTAAACTGTTCTTTCATATTACTATTTAGCTTGAGGATATATTACCGTTCCATCTAATTGCTAATGTGGAAAAATAGGAATATTAATATATAATTTTTATTCCTACTTTATATACAAGGTGGCCAGAAATAAAACACCCCTACTCTGACCTCCATGGATATCGAACTACTCAGTGTAAAGGCTCAAAATTTTGTACACATACTATTCAAAATATGGGGAAACGGATTTCACGAAAAAAAAATTAGTTCCTAAAATCACCGATAGGTGGCGCTGCACAACTGGAACTATGATCAAAAGACACAAATAATAATAAAAATTAAAATGTTTATGCGGAATGGAATGCTTCCATGCTTCCTTTTTAATTTTTCTGCCCCTTATGGAAAATAAAAATAGTAAAGAAGCTAGAACTCCCGTTGTAACTGCAATTTCATACTGTAACCAGAAAAATTTGCATAAAGCATGGTTAGAAGCCATGTTCTGGGTATAAAAGAAGTTAAAAGGTGGGGAATGTCATTCTTATTAGTGATGGCTGTCACGCTGCCAGAACGTGCTTTGCTTGTGAAGTTGTTTTACGAGAATAAAGGAAATGCTCCAGCAGCACTTCGAGAGTTTCGCCGACTTAAGGATTTGCGTAAGGGACCATTGCTTCCACAAGCTCTCAGGAGAATGATCGCTCGATTCGAGGAAACTGGACATCTTGGAGTTCAGCCTGGTCGAGGACGCAAACCGGTTCGTTCAGATGTCGTTGAAGATGTTGCCACCGGTATTGTTGAACAGTCAATGGATAATGTTTTAGGCTGCAGTAGTGCACGTGCAGTGTCACGACACTTGGGTGTTCCCTATAGCACAGTGTGGAACGTACTCAGAAAAATGGTGCATTGTTTCCCGTACAAAATCCGCCCTAATCAACAATTGCTGGCCACAGACAGGGAGATGCGACTGACCTTTGCATTGACATTTCTTGCTAGAGTTGAAGTGGATGCATCGTGGCCGTGGCAGATTCTGTGGAGCGATGAGGCCCATTTCCACCTCAGTGGAACAGTGAACACCCATAACTGTCGCATATGGGACACGACAAATCCCCGTACCTTCCAAGAGATTCCACTCCACTCACCGAAAGTTACAGTCTGGTGTGGATTCACAGCCACATTCATCCTTGGACCGTTCTTTTTCGAAGAGGTTACTTCCAATGGCCTTGAGACATGTACCGTGACGGCCAACAGGTACAAAAGGATGCTCGAAACATTTGTTGTACCCCATTTGCAGCAGCGCCAATGCCTTGACACCATTACTTTTATGCAAGATGGAGCACCTCCACACATTGGACTCCCTGTGCAACAGTTTCTTCGCCAACATTTCACCACTGACAGAATAATCAGTCGCGCGTTTCCGACAACTTGGCCATCTCGTTCACCGGATCTTAATCCGTGTGATTTTTGGCTTTGGGGACACTTAAAAAACCTTGTTTATCGAGAACGTCTGATAACCTTGGCAGATTTGAAAGAGAGTATCAGTCTGCATGTGAGAAGCATCTCAGATGACCAGTTACGATCCGCAGTTGAACAAGCTGTCCACAGACTTCACATTTTACATCTTCAGGAAGGGAACCATATTGAGCAGCATTCCCTGCATCGATAACGTCCTTGTTTCATGTATGCTTGGTACTTTCAAATAAAATGTGTTTAAAACGTGTTTTTGTGTCTTTTCAGCATACGTCCAGTGGTACAGCGCCACCTATCGGTGATTTCTGGAACTAAATTTTTTTTTCGTGAAATCCGTTTCCCCATTTTTTGAATAGTATGTCCACAAATTTTCAAGCCTTTACACTGAGTAGTTCGATATCCAGGGAGGTCAGAGTAGGGGTGTTTTATTTCTGGCCACCCGGTATATATAGTTATAAATCTAATTGAAACTTAACTTATTTCCTCATTTTTATCTTAATTTAATGCATATTAACTTAATTCTAAAATGTTCTCTTTTTTTTATTCAAGTCTTATTTTTTTTTTATTTAATTAACTCCTCATGAGCTCTGTAAAATTGCTTTAATCTGCATGAATAAAGGAATAAAAATCTGTCAAGCTGAGTGAATTCTTTTAGACTAATAGACAAAATTTTAATTCTTTTAAGAATAGATTTATTTTACGCTACCAGTTTTTTTTTTTAAATCATGATTTCAGGTAAATAAATTTAACTCTTATAAGGGAATTGCAATTCTTATTTCAAGTCAACTAGAGTTTGATGCTTGCAATCTAAATCTTAGTTGTTTACGTTATGGTCGATAATCTTATTGTTGGTATATTAAAGAAAAAGAAAATTTATAATTTATTAAAAAGCTTTTATTAAATTATTATAATTTTTCTTTTAGAAAATATTCGAGTTAATTTGATAAAATTTTGAAATATTATTGTTTTTTAATGTATATTTAAATTTATGTGATGAAATTATTTTTTCAGCTACAAAGTTCTGTGGACTCCATGAAAATGGAATATGAAAAACTTTTAGATATGTGGAAAGATGCAAAATCAAAATATGAAGAGCATTATATAAAAGGTAAATTAAAATGAATATATGTAATTTTTTATAATAGTTTGTCATTAGTGATCCAATAATAAGTAAAAAAATATGTTCAGTATATAATGGGCACATTATTTTTATTTTAAATTTTAGAAAGTTTTTTTTTAAAAAAACATAAAATATGATTGTCAAAATCGAGTTTCAATCAAAATTAAATTAAAATTAATTCATAAAAGTAATGTCATTTTGAGAAAAAAATGAAGCAGTTCTGAGTTTATTTGAAATATATGTTTTTTAAAAATATCTTTTTAAATTTCATTCTATATAGGTAAATACCATTTAGTGAATGATTTTAAAAGTTTACATTAACTCATCAAAATATTTTATACTAAATTTATTGCATAAAAATTCTGTAAAATAAGGATTTATAAAAATAAAGAAAAATATGTCTATTGTCACTTTTTAATATATCTGATTTCATCTGGTGTAGCATCTTTCAATAAGACGAGTTTAAATTTTAGAATACTGATTTATTGCATTTCTTTTATATGGATATACTTTAAATCAATTAATTACTTGTTTTATTATTTTACATACATTTATTGCTTTAGGTGTAAAATTGTTGTTTACTAATTTGTACTTTTAGAAATGAAATTAAAAAAACTATTCTTAATAAAGAATTATATTTATGTTGTGCTTAAAAGATTATAAAACGCTAATTTTTCTACAGCTTTTGAATCTTACAAATTGTATTTAGTAAAAAAAATTCTTGTCTTTTAAGTAATTTTTTTTTTAAACCAAATTTTGCCACTAAATTCTGGGCATAATTACGTTTGATTATTTAATTGAAAATTTCTTGGGGAAAGTTTTCCAAAAAATGTATATTTCCTTCTGGTAATTATTTAATAACCTACAGAAATAAAAGCCCATAGCTGTGAATCTTTGTCAGTTTTGGCCGTAGAAAAGTGGAAGCATGTTAAAAATGTTAGTTTTTCTAGAATATTTTAGTAATTATAATTGACAGCACTTATGGTAAAACTGAAATTTTTCCTCATTGCATTTTTTAAAATCAAATAACATTGCAAGAATTTTCGAATTACTTTGCATATAATCCTTTGCATTATTTATAAAAATTTTCCCATTGGATGCAAATTTTTATCACTAACTTTTCATAAATTACCTTCTAGGCCATAAATAAATTGATTATTTTCAAGATATTAGTTTCCTTGCTAAATTAGAAACAGAAAAATTTATTATGAAATGGGATATAGATAATAGGATAATAGAAAAATTAAACTTAAAAAAACTTATTATTGCTGCCTTATAATTGTCCTCATATTATATCATAAATAGTAATTGAGTGTATTTCAACCTTTATTTCCTTATCCAACATTGTGATAGAATATTAACTGTGAGAATGGAGAATCATACTGAAAAACCTATTATCGTAGGAATTTAGGGCATATTTAATTTATGGATAATCAAAGGTTTTGCTGGTGCAAGACAGAAGTCTGGAGAAGAAGATACCAATCAGATGCTGTCATCTTTATTTGAACATAGCACAAATTCATAAGGTTATCCTATCTAAGTAATCCTTGGTAGTTAACCTTTGTAGATTTAAAATAGACCATTAATGTATGTTAACATTCTAAAATAAAAATAATTTAGCAAAAATATCTTTTGTTTTATTAAAACTAATGAGTTTTTTTTAAACAATTCCTTTTTTAAAAATTTATTTAGCAAATGGATTTAGGTATAGTGTTTCAAAATCTTTATTTGTTCTATAAAAGAAATGTTTTCAGGTAAAGGAGCAAAGAAAGTTGAAGAAGCCAAAGAACGTTATCAAAAAATTGCTAAGAAATTACATAATTTGCACAATGATTTGGTTCTGACATTATGTGAGGCATCAGAATATGAAAGGCATTTTCGTACAACACTTTTACCTGGTCTGCTTTTTTATCAACAAGTGGTGATGGAAGATTCTGCTGAAACATGGTAGGAGTTAGTTTATTTTATACAGGCATAAAGACACATATTATACTGAATAATCCATCCTCATCTATATCATGTATCCTCATGCATCCTCAATATATCATTTTTGAAAAACTGTTCGAGATCATTTTTTCCTCTTAGTTGTAAATATTGTATATGTGTAGTATGAGTATATACATAGACTACATATTTCTTTTGAAGATTAAGTTACTAAAAATGAGTATTAAATAGTCATAAATATTAATTTTTACATAGAAAGTTAGAATTTCTGTTTACAATTTTAATTTTCTTCAATTTCAAAGACTGAAGATCATTCAACAGATACTTAGGCCTCTAAAAGCTCCTACTGTCACATCTTATTTAGAGTGTATTGCATACTTACATTATGTACTGAAACTGAATCTTTGATAATTTGCTGCCTTTCAGTGAAGGAAAAAGAAAAAAGAATTTAGTATATATTACATTTTTCATTTCTTCATTTGAAGGAACATGTCTTTTTGATTAAAAGAATTGTGTTTTAAAATATTTCATAAAGAATTCTGTGAAGACAATCCTTTTGACTTTTTCATTCATATACAAAAATATTTAATGTTTTTTTTTTTTTTTTTTTTGAATTAAAGAGATACATCTTGTATATTATAACCCTTTGGGTGCATATTTATTTGAAAAAGTTTTGCATTTGGAGCACATTTAATTTTTGAGGCTTGTAAACAGAAGATTTTGTGCAAGATTTCATTGATTTTATATTTTCCATAGTACATACTCATGCATGATATCGATATACCTTAAGACTATTATTGTTGGTAATGAACTGATGCAAAAAAGTTAAAATTATTACAAAAAGCAAATTATTGATATTTTAATCTAGATTCAAAACAGATTGGTAAAAGCTGTATTTTCTTTCCACTGGCACTTGTGTCACTAATTTGAATTTATGATTTTAAATAATTTAAATTTTCTTTTTCTTCTCAATTTGATTAAAACTATTCTTAGAGAAAAAATTCACTATTACAGCTTTATAATTAGGTTGCATGTTTTGGTATTAATTCCCTATCATCATTAGTTCCTAGTTCACTTCAATCTTTTTTCTTTTTTTTTTCACTTTAAAATTCATCTTTATAACTTAAAGGAACAATTAAAAAATTCTTCATCAGATGGATTACAATCACTTTTCTTCATTAAAACTCATAAATATTCTAAAATATATATTCTTTGTTTCAGCCATTATGAAATTTTGTATTTTAAACAAAATTCACTTGAATATTGAAAGTATTCATATGATTAAACTGATACAAATTATCTAAAATAAACAAGATTGACCATATTAAGTATTATTGAAATTTTATAGAGCTGTTGTAACATCATGTGCAACATTGATTAAACAGATGCTTGGTGTTCTGACATACTAAACTCAAAAGATTAATTTTGTAGGCTTTATCTTTGGTAATGTAGAAAAATTAATTATTTAATCTGAGTGTTTCAAGTTTCATAAAAAATTTAATTAGTTTTTATTTTTGTTTAAATATTTTAAACGTCTTTAAAGCTAATAAATTATTTTATTCTAATTTGAAGGGTTTTTTTAAAAATAAGTATGAATTTTTTAATGAATGTGTGTGATTTTGTTTTTCTGTATCTTATAGTATTTTGTTTTTTAATGAGTGCAAATGTGCTAGAGAACTAAAGGGAAAAAGAAAGTATCTGATATTTGCATTTCCATCATAGTTTGTTTGGAATTTTCATAAAATATAAAAGTTTGAAATGTTTGATGCATATTAAATACTATTTAATATAATTACAATATTTTTAAATGTCCTCTAGTATTCATATCACTAAGCGATTTGCAGGAGGCCATTTTTCGAAATAACCAGCAGTGCAATTTTAATAAAAACTCTCAAAATTATTTATTTTTTAAACTTCTAATTCAGTGCATTTCATCTGACTGTTCCTCATAAAATTGTTCTGAATTTCTCCCTTTTTACCATATACTCCGTTTGCTTTCCCTTTAAAAAGATCAAGGATAGATCCTGAAAGTCTATTTAATGAATATAATGGAAATAAAAGTTTTGATTAATTATATTTTGAAATGGTAATGAAATCAGCACAATTTAGAATTTTGGATTTTCTATTAAATTAGAAATTATCATCAAATAGAAATTATTTTATTTATTTAATCATAATTTTTGTATAACATTGTTTTATGGAATAATATGAAAATATTTATAAAGAACTATTATGTTAATTCGATTTTCTTTCTGCTCCTTATAAAGGAAGGCGATCCTGCAAGAGTTCTTTGAAATCATTGATCCTCTTTCTGAACAGTTTCAGGCTGTTCATATGAGAATCAAGAAGAGTATCGAAGTTATTGACAGCATAGATGAGTACAATGATTTTATTCGTAAAAATCGGTAAGAGAGTCAGTCTCATTTTCCATTCTAATAAAAATCTTCTGTGAGAAAACACATGAGCCTTTATTATAATAATGAATAATACCAATAGTAAATTAGTTGTTATTTTGCTAGATTTATTTTAAATTATATAATGTGTAAAATTATTGTAGATAGTAAAAATGATATTCAATTGATACATTTCAAGTTGAAAATGATTAAACTCGTTTTGTGTATGTTATTAAATCATTGGTGATGACGAAAGTCATTTTCAACTAATTATTGAGTTAAAAGAACAAACTATAGCTCTTTTATACAGAAGATATTAGTTGTATGAATTGCAAAAAAATCGTCTACTATGCTGTAAAAGTTTGACAAGAGAGCCTCTGCTTAAAATTTTTGAATAAATTACTCATTTTAAACAGATGTGCTGATAATAATTAAGATTTACAAGTGCATTTTTTAAAGATAAAGAATAATAAAGAATAGTTATAGAATATATTACTTTTCTTAACCATGCTAAGGTGATTAATAAAAACTTTTATGAGTCAATAATCTTCCTCTCAAATTCTGAAAAATGAATAGCTAGTGTAGTTCTTTTGATGGAAAATTTTATCTGCTTGTTTAAATAACGTGTGTTATTATGTGCTCCCTTGTAAAAATTCTAATCATTTTCACTGTTGGAATACAAATTATTATACTAGAAAAATACTAGAATTAAATATTAGAAAAATATGATTACCATAAACATTTGAATTAATTTTTTTTAAAAATTTCATAAAAGTCAAAAATGTTAGTAGAGATCTTAAAATAAATAAATTGTAATGTAATGATTTTGTTAGTTTTTCATCAAAAGCAATGATATCATAGCATGCAAGGCAAAGCAAAAAAAAGTATCAAATGATTTCATTACATTTTCATAAGAAAAAATTAGGAATTTGAATATGGTTGAATATTAAAGCATGTTTTCAGCATTGCATTTCTATTTTTCAGATTTTAATCCAGTATTTTTTTATTTCATTATGATCAATTATCAGAGAATAAATAGTATAATGTAAAAATTTTTGAAAATATTTAAAAAAAAAACTATCTATTTATTATGTGATAAAAATTATATACTATACATATTTATAAATCCAAAAAATAGATGACATAAAAAAGAAGAAATTGATAAAATATTTTAGAATTGATGAATTATGAATTCTCCTAATTGATTTTCAACTGATATATATTTTATTAACATTATACGGGTCACGTACTAGTATGTTTTCTGACTGTAGATACTTGAGCGTGGGTCACGTAGTAGTACATTTTCTGATGATGGATTCTTGAGCGCTGGTCATGTACTAGTACAGGTTAGTGCAACAACACAGTTTGTTTGTGGGTACAAAAATAACGGTACAGGCAGGAAAACAAAGACGGATGTTCTTGTCTATTATATGGATTCTGGAAAAATTGAGACATTAGTTTTTTTCATCAGTCGATGTGGAACATAAAGGTGGATTTAAAAAAAAGTAAAGTCAATTTATATTTTAAATTAACTTTTTATTTATCCTTGCGAAAATGAGTGAATTTTGCTTCTTCATAGAAGAAAATGCTTTGAACTTTAAAACATTATTAGTTTTATGATTGCTCTTTGCATTTTTTATAATGTAAAAATGTTTATATATGAAATAATTAAAGAAAATAAATCTATATCCTGCTATTTCAATTTGATTTTTCCTATTTACAATATTATTATAAATTTATCCACTAAAAATTTTTTTTTATTTACAAAAATGTGATGGTTGTTATTTACATATTTCAATATGAAATATGAAAGAAAGGTGGTTAAAAAATGAAATAATATTCGATTTATTGAGATGTAACTGAATAACTAAATTTACGCATAAAACGCCCGGTCCCGGTTCAATTCCACTGCAAAATGTACCCACACACAATGTGATAAAAAAAATGAAACAAAACAACAACAAAAAAATGTGTCACTAGTTTCTTAATTGCTACATTTATTTTATAAATTTTGATCCATCTTCCTGGTTTTCCAAAGCTTTATATCAATTTCAAAATTATTATTTTCATCAAGTAATTGTTTTTATTCTGCAGTCAGTCGTAAGCATCATGTTATCTGAATTTCTGAATGTTTCTTTTCAAAAAGTTCACAATTCAGAATAATTTAAATATTATTTATTGTTTTAATTTTTGAACTGTTTAATTAATATTTAATATCGATAGGTATGCACATTATTTGTTTATTAGGAATGTGTAATGAATGCAATAATCAATCAAAACAATGTATAAAAGCAAACTGCTGGACCTAGAGTTATACAATTTGATACATAGAAAGAAGAAGCGATTTCCAAAATTTTATAATATTTTTAATTAAAGTTTTAATTCCTCTTTTAAAACATTTGAATATAGTATTATACTATATTAAAAAACTATTTTTGCATCAATTTAAAAATAAAAAATAAGCCTGTCAGTGATGGATATTTCATTTCCAAATAACCTTTTCTCATAATTTTATAAATTTTAGGCATATTTTGGAGCAATATTTTTGTTGTTTTAGTTACTAGATTTATACTTATGAGCATTGTCTCAATTTTAATTAAATTTTGTGTGTGCATATTATTGCTGTTTCATTTATAACTTGAAAAATAATTTAAAAATAGACAAATCAAATCTAAAATACTATCACACTATCATATTTCAAACTATAACAACTTATTATTTGTAGATCTGATCCACTGCTGCCAGTTGACTTCAGATATGATGCATCGCTTCTGAGAGATATTACAGGACCCCTACGGCCAAATGAATTGATAGCAGATGATTTTACTTCAGATATACTGTTAGAAAAGTAAGTAATATTTATTTAAAAACTGTTATAATTTAATTAATTGAAATTTTGAGTTATTATTTGTTTCTATTTTTTATATAATTTCCATAGGATTTTTAATTTTTATGAGTTAATTTATAATTATTTTACTATAAAATTTATAATTATTTTATTATAAATTCAATATTTATTCTAATTACACAATTGTTTTTAGTCCTTGTATTTTATTTGATTTTATAACAAACACATGTTCTGAATAATTACTAAATTATAGTGTTAATTTTATTTATTATATATATATATAAATTTTTGGGTAATCTATACTTATAATAAAGCTCAATGTGTGTGTGTGTGTATTGGCGCTCTACAGGCCACATCGTTAAACCTACAGCTACCAAATTTGGTACATGTATACCTTGGAGGTCCGGAATGTGCACCTCGGAGCCCTTTTTTCGAATTTTTAATTAGAATTAGAATTAATTAAAATTTAAGCGAAATTTCGACGTTTTTCCGCTATAACTTCCGAAAATATTATTGCACAAACAGGATTTTAACATCAATTTAAAGATAAAAAAATTAGCTTTCTAACGGTATCAGTTTTTTTAATCTATAACTTAAGCTTCTATTTTTAACGAATTTTTAAAGAAATATTTTAACCATGTTTTTAGCATGTGACTGGATAAAATAAAAGAATGCTGGAAGTTCGAATTAAAAAAAAAAAAAAAACTATGATCCCAAAATAAAGCTAAAGCAATGCAACTTTCAGCATGTGACTGGATAAAATAAAATAAATATAAAATGTGATATTTTCTTTTAAAAATGCAAGGCAAAGGATTCTATGATAGTTTGCAATATTTTTAACATTAATTCAATAAATCTTCTTTATTTATGATAAACCTGATTGAATTTATGTGGCTTGAATCCAATTATGCATTGATGAATTATGAGTTTTGGATTTCTTTATACTTTGCTCTGAGAGCCATATTTTACAAAATATTTTTATAAATATTTTAAATTATAGTTGCTACATCAATCAGTCTTCTGAATCAATCATTAAAACTGACTGATTTATAAAATTAAAGAATATTATTAGGAAAACGCATTCTTTTAAAACTTTCCATCATCTTAAAGAAAATATTAATTTCAGGCCAATCAATGCCCGGAATTACTTTAAGGCTAATGAATATGTGATTTAGTTGAAAATTTTAGAACGCATTACTCATGGCGAACCAGCTGGTCGCCAAAGGCGGCTAGTATATTATATAATGAACTAAAATTTTGTGATTTCAAATTAGAATTTGAAATGAATTTTCTGCTCTAAGTACAATATTTCCAAAGTAAAAATTTTTTCTTTAAAATTTTTATTTAGAATTCTAAATCTGTATGTATGTTGAAATAAAATATTTTTTAAAGAACTTGTATTTTAAAACTTGACATGAGGGAAAAAATATTGTAAAATAAATAGGATATTTTAAACCACTTTTAAGTAAAATATCAGACTCTAATGATGATGGTTTTAATTTGATAACGCTATTAAAAAATAACAAATTTTCTCTTGTTTATTTTATGTTCCATTATTACTAATCGTATATCTTAATTTTTTATATGAAAGATGAATTGAAAGAGAAATTCTTTAGTAACAAATGTCAAGCTAAAGATGATCACATATGGAAAAATGTTTGGAATTTTCTTCCAAAATTCTTTATGCAAGACAACAAGCATAATGCAGAATTTTGAAGATAAAATAATTTCTTTTCACTCACACATACAAAATAATTCCATTTAAAATTAATTAACTTTTTTAAAGAAATATAAATTATCAAAATGAAAAATGTGCCGTATTTGATAGTAGCATTTATTGCTTAATTTATTGTTTAAGCAATTATTGATCATATCAATTAGCAATTTATTATTCATATCATGTTAATAAAAATATGTATACATTTTTTTTTGTTGCCAAGATTGATGAATTTATATCATGTAGTAGTTTAGCCTTTGAAAAGTCCTAAAAGTTCTTGGCTTGTGCATAGAAATATATATTGGGTTGTTCGGAAAGTCATTTCGTTTTTTTTGGAGAACATGAAAGACAGTTTTCGTATAATGAATAAATATTTTATTAAATTATATATTGGCCATTCTGGTCCAACACCTTTTGCCATCTTTCTGGCAGTAACATAATTCCCCTCTCATAAAAGTTTTGGTCCTTGCTGGCAAAAAACTGGTTCAGGTGGTTTTTGACATCTTCATTTGAGGTAAAGGTTTTGCCATCCAAAAAATTTTGCAGGGACCGGAACAAATAGTAGTCGGATGGCGCCAGATCTGGAGAATATGGTGGATGTTGCAGTACGTCCCATTCAAGCTGTAAAAGTTTTTGGCGAGTGACCAAACTTGTGTGAGGTCTCGCATTATCCTGGTGGAACACTACACCCTTCCTGTTGATTAATTCGGGCCTCTTCTCTTTAAGTGAATCATTCAATTTGTCCAGCTGATGACAATAGACTTCTGAATTAATCGTTGTATTGTCCGGCAAAAGCTAAAAAAAAAAAAACGATTCCTTTGACATCCCACCAAACGGAGAGCATCACCTTTTTCTGGTGAATGTTGGCTTTTGACACGCTTTGAGCCGGTTCATCTTTTCTGCTCCATGACCTCTTGTGTTTAACATTGTTGTATACAACCCATTTTTCGTCCCCAGTAATAATCCGCTTCAAAAATGGATCATTTTCTTGACGTTTGAGGAGCGAATCACACGCGTCAACGCGACGACACAAATTTCGCTCCGTAAGGACATGGGGCACCCACACATCGAGCTTCGAGGTTAAGCCCATGCCTTTCAAATGGCCATAAACAGTCGAATTCGACAAATTTAATCTCTCACCGATCTCTCGTGTGGTTATTTGCCGATTTGCATCAACTAATGCCTTTATCGCATCTTTGTCAGCTTCGACCGGCCTTCCAGACCGTGGTGCATCTTCGACATCAAAATTGCCGGATCGAAATTTTGCAAACCAGTTCTGGCACTGGCGTACTGTTAACACGCCTTCTCCATATACATCCGTCAATTTTTTTCTCGCTTGGACAGCATTTTTACCTTTTCTGAAGTAAAAAAGTAAAATATGACGAAAATGCTGCTTATTGCTCTCCATATTTAAAAGGGCACCAACCAAAAACTACTGCGTAGAATTAATAGAACTTTTTCACACACAAGCCTTGCAATATCAGCTCTCAAGACATATAATGGTTATGCGGCTTAAGTGTGAAGTTGGTTTCGAAAAAACGTAATTAAGTCCTCTGACGGGAAAAGACGAAATTACTTTCCGAACAACCCAATAGTATTTACAAAAGAGTAAAAGAAATAGATAGTATCCTTCAGCCATCTTGAAATGATATATCTAAAATTTTTTTAGGAAGAGAGAGTATGAAGCCAAACTACGAAAATGTGAGACAGAACTTTTAAAGAAACAGGAAGATTTACAGCAGTATGAAGATGAGATAAAGCTTGCTCAATTTGATGAACGCGATTGTGCCTCGTGAGTTTCCTATTCATTTTATAGCTATGGAATTAGATGTTAATTTTTATAATGATTCTTTTCTTGATCCAAATTATTTGTAGTAGAAGTGCGTGATGGTTTTAAAAAATACAGAAAGAAAGTGAGCAATGAAAATATTTCATTGTTTATAGAACTAGGAGAGATAGTCACGGAAAATAGGAATATAATTTTTAAAAAATCATTTCCTTGTGTTTAATGCATTGTTTCATTAAAAACAGTTTGCCCATTAAACAAAAGTTCAGATAATGTTATTATTTCAGTTCTTCAGATGTCAGAATCTTAAAAAAATTATTTGCCAATTTCAAAGAATCAGATATGTTTGGTGATGTTTTGATATGTTAGTGACTTTCCAAGAATGTTCATTCATAGGATAAGTGACGAAAATGTGAACTTCATTTGCATTCCTTTCTGTGAAAATCAATCCTACAAAATCAAATCATCCTGCACCATGAGAACGTAAGCTTCAATAGATAATATGATAAAAAAAATTTTTTTGCAAAAATTTTCCTTTTTTATTGAATATGTGGTGTTTTTATCCTATGAACAATTTTTGCTTGTCTTTTGCTTATTTATTTTTGTTATTCAACATCACCCAGGAGCAAAAAACATTAATGAAAATCACAAAACATTTAGAAAAAAAGATAGCACTTTATATTTTATATTACCACTAATAACGAAGGAACTGTGCCTAGTTGTATCAGTTTATTCCCATATAGACCTGGGAGTGACAAAACACAAGTGCTTGACACTCACTCTTAAATAATATAACTTTGAGAATACATGCAAAGTCATCGATTTATAATACTATTTAGTATTATTTATATATGATTATCCAATTTAGCATACCGATAATCACACAAAAAAATAGTTACAGATAACAAAATTACATGAATAACATCCATATTAGTAAATTAAATTCTTCTAGCTTTTAAAAAAATGAATGCCTTAAGATGCTAAATTTCATATTGGAATTCTCAACAAAATAATTGATAACAACTATTACTTAAATTGTAATTAGTGCTAAATTGAATAAACCTTTCAAGTCTTTGTTCAAGAAATAAGTATAGTATATTTTAAAGCCGTTAAAAACTCACTTATTGCTTACTGGCAATTTTTTGTATTGCAAAATTATTGGATATTTTTTCATCTCTAAAAAAATGTCACAATATATAATATATCATACTTTTGTTTATTGCTTGCTCTTCAGTGGATTTTATCATACACATTTACTGGGTCTCAATAATTTATTAATTCCTATTTCAATAATTTATTTATGAAATAATTATAAAACCTCAGCTTTTTTATAATATTACTCTTGATTTTTTTAAAAAAAACTTTTCTTTTGAAGTTACATCAAAGATGTTATCTTCACCTTGCAAATTTATGCATCAAAACATGAAGATTAAGATAACAAATACAGTGTTTTAGAATACAAAACAAGTATAGAATAATGTAATGTAAATAAAACCTCTATTGGGCATTGCACAAGCTCAGGAAGGGTACACGTTGAAATATATTTATATAATTGGTCTAATTATAAACTTATTATTCTGATATTTCCAATTTACAAAATGCATATGGTATAATATTGTAATCATACAAGCATAATGCACTGTTTCAAAATTAATGCATTTGTTTAAATTTAATAGTTTACACTCAATAAATTGTTGTTCTTTAATTGCAATAGTTGTACTTTAATTATGATAATATATTTTTTGTAGAATTCTTTATAATGAATAACATGTAGTTCACTTTTTTCAATAGTGCAAAGGTGAAGAAAAGAGCGGTGGATATTTTAGTGAAGGATCTTAGTCATTTACAATGTGTCGAACATATCTTGAATGTTCAGCTTCATCTAGTCAATTTTTCTTTGTCGTGTCTTAGTAATGAAAGTCTTCCACAAAGTACTAGTGATCAAACTAATTCTCGGGATAATGATGATCAAAGAGGTGTTTCAAAAAACACAGCAAATGAACAAGTAATTGTGTTTGCTTTTTACATTGAAATTAATAGACCATGTATTGATTTACCAATTTTATCATACAGAGATATTTACCAAATTGTTTATTAAAAATTTTTTTCATCATTATCAACAAAGACAAAAGCAGTATTAACAATGACAAAAAAAATCAACAATAAATAAAATTTAGAATGCCATCAAGAGAATATAAAAGATTTGTCTATTTTGTATAAATATAAATTATCTTTAATTCTGTTTTGTTGAATGAAATTCACCAAACATTTAAGGTTTCATATGTTGGCATTAATTTTTTTTTTTTGCATGTAACAAAAAAGAATTAATGCATTAGAAAATTAAATTTTGCATTTTATTTGATGAATTAAGATTCAAAATGTGAAAACCCCTTTCTTTGTATTAATAAATTGATAAGCACAAATAAAACAATTGAATAAAAAAACAATTGTATCAAAGAATTAAATATCCTAAAATTCTGAATTCATGCTTAAATTTTTTAAACTCTAAAATAATCATGCATAATTTTTAAAAACCTTATAATAATAATTTTAATTCCCTAATAATAATAATAATAATAATGCAATTATTTATATATCATAAAATGTAGTTAAGAATGCAGCACTACTTATTTTTGTTTTGATAAATGAATCAGTTTACATTTTTTTAGCGTGTATATCTTTATAATTGTTTATTAATAAAATCCTTATGTTATTAGATAGTTTGAAATTTCAGCTGATTTAAATCTGACAGCAGAATTGTAAATATATCTATTCAAATGGGTATCTAAATCTGAGTAACATCTAATAAATGACAAGAAAAGGAAATTAATACTCTACAATTACTACACAATTTTTAATTTTACTAGACTTTTATGCTGTATGTTTGTTACCATTTATGTAAAGAATTGTTTAATCTTATGTAGAGAGAAGATCTAAATGTCACGTTGAGTAGGAAATCAAAGATTATCATGGAAAAGCTGAAACAACCTTTTTTCACCTTGAAACAAAAACATGTAAGTCAGTTCTATCTGTTAATTTTTACCAATTATAATGTTAATATTATGTAACAGCTTTAAGCTGTTGCACATATATGTATATTTATTAATTTTATTCGTAAAAATTTATTATAGTTATTACTTTATTTTAAAATATATAGGAAAGATTAAATAAAGTAAATATTTTTTAATTTTTTATTGGTTATTTCGCACATTTTTGAAATTATTACTCAATGGGAAATGTTATCAAAATTTCAGTCAGATTTTGTTTTGTGATTTATAATAATAAGTAATAAGGTGTAAAAAACTTGAAAAGAATTTTTGCCCAAAAAATTATTTTTAGTATATTAAATATTATTTAAAAAGACAATTTAATAAATAATAAAATTGCTTTTAAAATAAAGAAAATATTAAATATATTTTCATTAAAAAGTCTCATTGTGTAACTTTGTATGCTTTTTAAGGATTGAATTTATTATTTTGCTTTTTCATATTTTCTAAGAAATTTTTCACACTCTAAAATATTATTTTAATTGCTTGCACAAATGTTTATATTCCATGTTATCAATTTAGAAATCATCATAGGAAGTATATCTTAAGAATTTATATGATTAGTAAAATCTATACATGTTTTTTTTAGTTACACTAATTGTTTTTCCTCTCTCTTAGAAATATTATATTTAATACTATGGTATAAATTAATATTATATTTACATATAATTGAATCTAGAACAAATTATCTTTAATATACATCAAATTACTTTTTGAAGAGGTTTAACCATTTTACTACTATTCTGACCCAACTGGCCATGCAATTTCTATATTTGTAGATAAAATTCTGTTTCAAACAAGAAGTACAGGATGTAAATCAAGAACATCTTTATTGAATATTCGTTCACATCCTATACTCTCGTTTGAAGTAGAAACCAACTCATTAAGTTTATAATCTGATTACACTAGTCAAGTGAAAAGGTTTTAAAAAAGATTCAGATATCTAAATTTGAACACTGTTGTATGATAATGTTTAGTTAAGGTTTAATACATCCAACTTGTTTCATTTTTTTTTTGTTCTTAATTATTTGACATTGACAAGAATCATACACTAAAAATATATTTTATACAATAGCAATGCATATAAGTGTAACTCCAGCAATTAAATCATTGAAGGGTATTTTAAAATTACTTAAAAAACAATAAATTGTATTCAATCAAAGAAAAAATAATTATTTATTAATAAAAATATTAATTAATTGGTGACCAATAAAATTTTAATGTAAAATTGGTATTACTAGCATGATTGGTTTGAACTTATTTATTAAAGTAAGCTAAAAAATTGTGTAATAATATATTGTGAGGTTAATAAGGGAAATTTTTTTAAAACTTTCATTAATTTTTATTTTAAATTAATAAAGAAATTTAAAAATAATAAAGAAATATTTTTGTAATGACTACAAGTTGCCCAAGACATAAGAAAAATTATCAAATTTAGTAGCTCTGAGTTTAATGATTTCTCTTACAGATGCTTTAGAACAGTCTGAACCTTTTGACAACTAAGTATGTATAATGCACCAACTTCTTGCCACAAAATTTATAAATAGTCCTGAAAACATTATCTCTTTGAAAATCCTTAATATGAATTAATATTTAAATTACCAATTTATTTTTCTTCATTTACGTTGGATATTTCAAAGTTTGCAATATAGCAATATATATAGATAAATAAAATTTGAAGAATATTTAGTAGATATCTAATGCTTAAATTTCATATGCAATGTCCAATATTCTGTACAATTTTACGCTAATTGTTATTTTTTATTAATTCATTAATTTTTCAAATTTAATTTAAAAAAAAACTACTGAGACAACATCTTTTTTTTTTTAATTATGCAATATTAGCTGTTTTAACTAAGAATTGGAAAGGAAAAAAAGCAACTGAAAGAAATTTAAACTATTACATTATAAAAAGGATAAGACAAATGAGGTTTTAAATATATATAATTAAATAGAACTAATTTCAAAATTAAGAAAATTATTTTACGAAAGTATTAAAAAAATTATATAATGAAAAAAGTGATCTACATATAAGTTATTTAGAAACAAAACAAAACAAAAAAGATTTTATGCTGTAATAGATTGAAAAATTACGTCATTTTTTTTCCAGGTTTCACCTTCACCACCTTCCCCTCCAAACAGGGATTTCTTGGACAATGTCATTGAAAATGAACGTGCCTCCTTTAGAAGAGCAAACGTAATGCATTATTAACTATCTCCTGTTTAGTTTAATTTTTTAAAACTTTTTTTTAATGTGTGCATGTGGTTGTTTAGGATGTGTTAGGAGATTTTCTAAAATTAATGTTAGATTATTATCAAAATTAATGTTTTAAAAAGTATAGTTATCTAATTCTATGTATTATTTATATGATTATTTTTATAGTATGTATTCTTTTTACCCATTTACAAAACAGCATTCTTATTTATCAGTAAATATCCATACTGTGTAGTTGATTTACTGCTTTATCAAATCTGTATAAAAAGTGGCAAACTATTTATCAAAAAAAAAAAATACTGAATTAGGGATTCCTTACTTTAATCATGTTGGTCACATTTTTTGCTTGATTAATTTTGAAAATTGGAACATTTTATTTATATTTAAATAATGACAAAAAATATTTGGTTTAGTTCTGCATCATTATTTTAACTTTTCTGATGAACAGCTCATAGTTATGTTTGTATTAGTCCCCACCAAGTGTCGTATGCATTCAGGTGTGGGTAGGTTTTTGGAACTAATGTTTTTTTTTTATCCTATGACATTATTAATCCATATTTCTTTCAAACGATTTGTCCTAAGCATTAGAATTTCTTTTTAAGAGACTAGGCTAGTTTTTTGTAAATATCTGGAATTATTGGATTTTCATTAAATAGGAAACACAGGCTCCCAAGCGTAAATGGAAGCAAGTGTTGACTTGAAAGTGGTAGTCATATTTTCTCCTTTCATTTAAGATGAAATGTTATGGAAAGTATATTTGAAAAAATTATTAATTAATAATTTAATAATTTATCGTGAAATTATGTACTTTCAATCAAAGCAAAATTCTTTTTTATTTATTTTTAAAATTAAATAATAAGTATTTTTATAAATATTTTCACTAAATTGAAAGTGATGTAGTTATTTGTGCTTATTAAAAAGGGTTTCATTTTTAAGTAAAGGGTGCTTTTTATGCATTATATACATTTTAAAAAGGCAATGCATGTTACGCTTCGTGTGAGAAAATGCTCCATGCTGTGTTGACAAACAATGTCAAGTCCAGTCTGTAGGATCACTCCTTTTATTTGCAACTGCCCAGATGGGGGTTAAGTCATGAACCAAATAAAATTTTCATTTTAAAATTAGTCACATTCTACATTGATACAAATCATAAGCAGTGTAGAATTTTCTCTCTTTTTTTAGGTTGCTGTACTCCTGATTCCATTTTAGATGGATAAAATATTTTTGATTTAATATTTAGAATGCTTTTGATTTTTATTTTATTAAATTTTTTTAGGAAATCAAAGATACAAGTTACCAAAGTGAAGAATGGTTTCATGGTGTTCTGCCCCGTGAAGAAGTTGTAAGGCTTCTTGTTAATGACGGTGACTTTCTTGTTCGAGAGACTGTTCGTAATGATACTAAGCAATTGGTCTTATCAGTTTGCTCTCAAGGTTACAAGCACTTTATAGTTCATATGACCTCTGATGTAAGTTGGCTGTTACTTAAAAAAATCTTTGAAATCATACTTTTTAATGTTTTTATTTATTTATAAATATTTAAAACTTTTTAAAAATGTAAAAATAAAAAATAATAATAATTAAATTGATTGACATCGATCTCTTTTACTTTTATTATAATTTTTTCAGTTATAGAAATTATTTGTTAAAATTTTATTGATATGTCAAATACTGATTTTATGAAGGAATGTATTTCTCCTTTATTTAAAGATTATAAGACACATACATGTTCATTTCTTTTTTTTTTTTTTTTTTTGTAAAAAAAAAAAAGTGTTTATAATTTTGAACATAAATATTACTTTAAGAATCTTTACTTGCGTAAACCCAGGTGACCTGCATTTTGAATTTTTAAGAATTAGTTATGAGGATCAGCTTATGTCCTGTTTAAAATATAGCTACATTTAACTCGTTCCATGGAATTCATACTATTATTTCTTCTTTATTTTATCTATTGATATTTATAAACAAATTTTATATATATATATATAATATGACTTTTAACTGAATATTGATAAAAAAATGAAAATTAAAATCCAAAATAAAGTTTAATTTTATTTTGCAAACACCTTGTTGATTTAGCATAATTTAAAGGATGTTTACTGAAGTTATTGCTTTAAATTAAGTTGGATAACAAATGGCAAAAGTACTAGCTTCAGCTGATCAAAAATGCAGATTATTAGTATTATTATTTTTCTGAAAAGTTTAAAATTGCAGGTACTGCTTTGCAATATCAGAAAGAAAAAAAAAAGTTATAAAAAAGCAAAACTGATTTATGTGATGTAACTTCTGGATCGGGCTCCAAGCCTAACTTGACGACTTGTGTTTTACAGAATATCATTAAAGCATATCCTCTGGTCTCAGTGAAAGTAAAAGATTATACATCCACCAGTTCTTTCAGCTTTTTATAGTACTTCTTTTCATTCTCAAACACTGGCATAGCTGGTGGATCTAGCATCATTACATATAAGAAGCGAGAAAAGTAAAACACTGCTAATAAGTGTTGCAATGTGACTGAAAGAGAGATCCAGCAGCTATTTCTGCTTTTTATAATGCTTTCTTATTTCTTAATAGAAGTATGTATAGTAGTTGAAACTATACAAGTAGCATTTGATAATAATAATAAATAGCGAATTTTTATGATAATTTGAAAAATAAGAAATGTTTATTACTCAATAAGCCAGTACCAAATGCATCTTCTTTTGAACATAGAAATATTATGAAATTTTCCTGTTTCTATTCTGAGCTTTTGATGAAAGGGAGTCATTAATCTAATAATAATCTGAAGAACTAAGATCCAATTTTAGTTATAAAACAATTAAAATTGTTTTAACTACTACAGTTTGTGTCCAATTGAAATTAAAATACAGAAGCAATAAGCACACTTATTTCACAATTTTTGCAGATTAAAAATTTTGGTAAATCTTTTCAGATATTCTGATGCACGAAATATCTTGAAAAGAATTGTGTGGTTCGGGAAAATATGATTGTATTTTAAATATTTGTATATTAATCTTTTATCTGAATTTGAATTATTTTCACAGAGAAAATACAGATTTGAAGGCCCTAGCTTTAACACTATTCAAGAACTAATAATGCATCAGTATCAGTCAGGTCAACCTGTTACTCTGAAATCTGGAGCTATTTTAAGAAGACCAATACCTCGGGAAAAATGGGAACTGAATAATGAAGATGTTGATTTAATTGAAAAAATAGGTTCTGTAAGTTATGTTTTTATATATTATTAAATAACTTTTTAATCTATATATGAGGTTTCACTTCTTTTCAGTGCAAAAATTTTATTAATTTTAAATTAGAATTATTTTACCTTCTTAACACATTTGAAATCTATACTTATAATAAAGCTCAATGTGTGTGTGTGTGTGCGTGTTGGCGCTCTACAGGCCAGACCGTTGGACCTACAGCTACCAAATTTGGTACATGTATACCTTGGAGGTCCGGAATGTGCACCTCGGAGCCCTTTTTTCGAATTTTTAATTAGAATTTGAATTAATTAAAATTTAAGCGAAATTTCGACGTTTTTCCGCTATAACTTTCGAAAATATTATCGGACAAACATGATTTTAACATCAATTTAAAGATAAAAAAAATCTAGCTTTCTAATAGTATCAGTGTTTTAATGTATAACTCAAGCTTCTATTTTTAACGAATTTTTAAAGAAATATTTTAACCATGTTTTTTTAGAACGTGACTAGATAAAATAAAAGAATGCCGGAAGTTCGAATTAAAAATCTATCATCGCAAAATAAATCAAAAGAAATGCAACTTTTAGCAAGTGACTGGATAAAATAACATAAATATAAAAAGTGATACTTTCTAAAAAAATAAATGCAAGGCAAAGGATTCTATGATCATTTGCAATATCTAAATGATTAATTCAATAAATCTTATTTATTTACGGTAAACTTGATTGAATTTAGACAGGATATACATTGAACTCCCGACTTAATGGCATATTTATGTAATCGTTTGCAATATCTGTATCATTAATTCAATAATTTTTTCCCTTTTTCGCTTTCTTTAAAAACCTATTTAATATTTTGGCAATATCGCCGAAAAAAACATTTTTAATATTTTGGAAGCGTAATCGATAAATTATTAGAGCATTAACTCAAAAAGTTTTTCCGAATAAAGTTACCGACTCTTTAACTACTAATAACTGAATCTTTTAACTTTAACTATTTTTTAAATTTTGGCTAATGAATATATGATTAAATTGAAAATTTTAGAACGCATTACTCATGGCGAACCAGCTGGTCGCCAAAGGCGGCTAGTGTGTAATATGTTAAAAAACTTCAATGATGTAAATTTATTGTCAGTTGTGACATGCTGTGGAATACTAAATAATAGTTACCCAGCTTCATTGCTGAAACTATTTTATATTTTTTATGCATTATTAAACATCTGTTTGAGTTTAAAAATTTATTACTTTTGTAAATATAATATTTATGTATGATTTCTGACTATTACTCTATTTAATCTAATATTTCTTCTAAACAAGAATGTTGCCCTTTAATTAGTAACATAGATTTCTCAATTTGATTAAATTTCTTTAGCTTGTGAGATTGTCTTTCTATTGTTTTTAAAATAATTTTTGTCTCTTTTTATACTGAATTAAATGAGATACTTTTTAAATAATTGATTTGACTTGTAGTAGCTTCAATAGATTTATGTTGAGCTTCATCAATGATTCAAATTACACAGTTTTCTGTTATAGAAAAATATATTATTTGCATGCTTATTTACCTTATTTACATTTGGTGTATTTATTTATTTTCGTAGTTATTAAAGTTTTATGCTGGTAAAATTTTTTAAAGATAATCAACTGAAATTAATATAATTGTTTATTTTTTATTGTTAGGGTAATTTTGGTGATGTTTACAGAGCTCAGTTAGCCAATTACCAAGAAGAAGTGGCTGTAAAAACATGCCATGTTAACTTACCAGATATACAAAAACGAAAATTTTTACAAGAAGGACGAATTTTAATGGATTACAATCATCCGAATATAGTCAAGTTCATTGGAATTTGTGTTCAGAAATTGCCTTATATGATAGTCATGGAGCTTGTACCTGGTATTTAATAAGTTCCTTTTATATTCATTTTCATATTGCATTTTAATGTTATGAAAATAGCTTTCAAAATGCCTGATGAATTATTTTATAAATACCGAATGATTAATTAGCAAGCAAAATGTGTTCCAAATTATTGTTTGCTACCAGAATTGTTTTTTCATTGATCATTAATTTTAATAAAGATTTTCATGTATAATTGATTCATTCATTCTATCCCACATGTACTCCCCCTTCCCATCCTCTCAAAACACAGACCTTCATATCTTTGTAGTATAAACATAGCTCTATAATAATCTGCAATAATAAAAAGCTCTTGCCTTTGTTGTTTTATGAGAGTAGCATTTAAATTGCTGGCTTTTCTTTCTTTTTTTTCAAGTTAGTTTTTTTTATATAATCTCGATTTGTAATAACTAATAAGAATGCACAAATAAATTTGTGGAAGAGTGGTTAAGGAATGGTATCCATATAACTTCTTCACTAGCTTTATAGCCTCAATATGGGCCCTTGTCTTCAGAATTCCATTCCATGGAGTCCTATTCTTGTCTAAAGGCCTTATAACACGGTGAAATTTCATCAGCACTTTTCCGTTTCTACCCTCAAAAACTGGTCGAGCAAGTTTCATTATCGACAACTTTTTCTAACCAGTTAGAAAATACCGTTGGAAATATTGTCCGCAAATGAAATTCAACCAATCATGTGAAACTTTAAAGTGACATCACTTCCGTTGTCGTTTGCTGACAGAAAGTGCCGACAATATTTTGCCGTGTGATAAAGCCTTAAGGTTTTCCATTATGTCACCACAATAGTTTTCAAATCTCTTTTTCAGGCACTCGATTCACTTAAGTGGCTAACTGATATAGTCAAAAAGCATATCCACGTATTATCATTGTATATTACTTCTTAATCCTTTATTTTTTTTACATTTCCTTATTTCTTAAAATTATTTTTTTTAAGGACTGATAGTGATTTTTTAAATTAAAAATTTATAAAAGCACTTGCAAAATTTCAGACAGGATATGTCACTTGTGTAACCCCACAAAAAGAGTGTATGTGCAGTTTTAAGACTCTCATTCCAGGAATTAATTGTTCATAAATGTATAAAGGCTCATACTTTACATTTTCAGTTGCATTAATTGTTTCAATTTTCTTTTTTATTTATTTATATGATAAATTTGCTTTTTTTTTTGGCAATCATTTGATATGTTGCTTTCATTTATTTTTCTCTTTTTTTTTTGCTATCATTAGCACCATCTTTTTGTGATAGAAAGCTGCAGTTCTACAAATTTATATCAAGTTTTAATTTTGTTTATTTTTCAATTTTGTGTGTGTATATATATATATAATTTAAATTAAATTCTAATTAATTTCTAATTTTTATCTTAATCTACTCCATAACTTCATTCTAAAATGTTCTCTTATTTTCCGATCCAACTCTACCTTTTTTTTATTCAATAAATACTTCTGAAACTTTGTTATAAATGCTGAAATCATCGTCTCTCACACTCTGAGTGAAGAGATGAAAATTTCCAGATAAACGAATTCTTTTAAATTATACTTTTATTTCCCTTTCTTAAATCATCATGTGTAAAGAAATCTCTTTCAGTACTCATAGTATAAAACCACTGAAAAAATAGTTTCGGTTTTTTCAGTCTTCTGCTCTTGTTACTGCCTGTAAACGAATGTCATATTGTCATCACATCTTGTACATAGATTATGATATCTTTACACACATGTTATTGAATATAAGCTTTATTTATTTATTATTATTATTAATTTTACTTATATTTGTAATTTTTAGATGCCTTTTTTTAAATTTTCAATTGTATTTGAAATTTAGTTTTGAAACTGGGCTGCTTACTTATGATTTAAATCCAACAATGTAATATTATCTATATATCAAAATTGTTAATCATTTCATCTAATTTTTAAGGTGGTTCTCTTTTGAACTATTTACAAAAATATGGTGAAACTTTGACACAAGATCAGCTCCTTTCCTTTTGCATCGATGCAGCTGCTGGTATGGAATATTTAGAAAACAAAAATTGTATTCACAGGTAGAAACTATTCTATATTTGTAAGCTTTGCATTTTTCAATAATAGTTGTGCAATTTAACTTTGTTATACTATGTTTTGATTTACTTTGCATTTTTATTATTATCAATATTATGCATGATTTATCTATTTATTTATAGTATGATTTATCTATCGTTTTCTTTATTTTTAAATTTTTATCCGAATTATATATATGTATAGGCACAAAAATAATTTTAAATCTTTTGTATGGCTTCTTCTGTTGTATTGCTTCTAAATTTAAACACAATAATTGACAAATGAATATCAAGGAATTAATTAAAATGTATTTTAGATTCTTTTTAAACAGGGTGCGTAGCATCAGGAAAAGTCCTTAAAAAGTGTTTAATTTTGGAGGAGAAGTGCAAAGAAGATATTCTTTTTTGTCTCCGCATTCGATAAATTCGCTAAATCGATAATAGGCATAAATATTTATTTCCTAGATATATCAAAAAAAAAAAAAAAAAACTTATGAAAGGGAAGCATTTGGTGAATGGGTGAAGGGATACGAGAGTTTTAACCCATGTTAAGATAAGTTGATGAACTTTTTATTTTCTTTTTCTTTCCCCCCCCCCCTTTTTTTTGCTTGTTTCTTCAACATTGGGCATCATATTGAAATATTGGAATGGGTATTCCAAAAGAGCGAAATACAAAATATGCCGAATATGTTGCAACTCAAAAAATGTTTGAACTTCTATAGCATTTATTATTATAAATAGTGAATAATTTATTTTAATTATGCCAGGTAACTTTTATGTTCAACTGTTTGTCTTCTTAAAGACTGCACAGATTAGCTCCGAACGGCAAAAAATAATGTGTGTAAAAGAAATAGGTACTTCAGAGATGAAATTGTTCTAAAAACACACATGAAATGTCGTGTGTAAATGAAATAAACATAATCTAGCCATTTTTATTTTTATTGCCTTGAAGAATTTAGCACATTCGATCGTAATTCTTCTTAATATAGTGTTTCGTCCGATCTGTTGAACGAATACAAAGGGGATTTTACTGTACAATTTTCGTTTTTCATACAAATGTTTTTCAAAAAAAAAAAAAAAAATCGAACGTAGTTATATATTTTAAATATTGAATTTTTTAAAAATTTAACTTGAGAAGTTGAAAGTAATAAGACATTTTTTTTATAGCCTGAACATATATGAATGCCTTTATCCTATTCTATTAAGAAAAATAATTTAAAAAAACTTATTTAGAACATGGCATTGCTTTTATTATCAATTGTTTGGGTAGTTTTGCCAGTCTTACAATTGTAACCATTCCAGAATTCTTTATTTCTTAGCTTAATAGGATTATAGCTGAAATTTCTAAAGGAAGTGAGTGCAGGAAATTTACATTTTCTATCTCATCTATGTCGAATCTTATTTGCTGTTACACTTATAAAAGTCAAATACAAACTTTTAGTCATGATGCGCTTCTACATCGATGACAACAGTTTTAGAAATGATTCATCCATCTAAATAAGCTTGTACTCTATTTAAGAAATATTGAAAAATATCAAAGATCTTTATTGTTAATCTTATAAAAGTTGACTTAAATTTTTGGTAATGCTAATCCTCCACCCCCCATTTTTATTATCCTTTTTTTTCTTCTTTTTTTGTCAAAACCAAAATACAGAAATAAGTATTAAAATTTAAAAAATGCACATTTAAAAATAATTTTTTAAATAAAAATTATGCATTATTATAAAACGGAAAAATAACTAAGGAATAGAAAATGTGCAGGTTTACATAGGCATACATGTACAAAGGTGCTTAAAAGTATTTAATTTTTGCAGTACTTCCTCACTATGCACTCTGTTAAAAGAAAGAAAAAAATCCATTGAAATAATATTGGTTTTGAAATTCTCATCTTATAGAATGGCATAAAAGTGATTTTTGATCCTTAATGTTATAGAGTTAATACATTAAAATGTCAATTGATATTTAAAACTAAACAATTAATATAATAAACTAGGGGGCTCTGTCCCTTGCTTGCTTATGCACACCAATCTTCAGGAACTGCTGATGGAGTTTTTCTTGGATCGCTTCGCAGTCCAAGCTCGCTTCGCTCGCCCGTCATTTACTAAACCACTTTAGACTAGTAAAACATCTATTTGAATAATTTATTCCAAAATGTGATAAAACAATGAAACGCATAAAAAAATATGAAGTAAAAAATACGCTCGAAAATTGAACCTTAGAAAAGTTTTCTGTAAACACAAATAACTTCTCATTTAGGAACTACACTGATGGAAAAAAAAAAAAAATCCCAACACCAAGAAAAAATTATTGTACAGTAATGAAATTTTAGGAATACATTTGTCTAGGTAACATATTTAATTGATTAAAGTTTCAAGATCACAGGTAGAGCCATTGCCGGGAAGAGCCATTTCAAATGTGCAATGTTGGTACATTAGTAACCGGTGTAACCGCCAGAATTTTGAATGCAAGCTTATAAACGTACATGCATCGTGTCGTACAGGTGTCGGATATCAGTTTGTGGGATGGAGTTCCATGCCTGTTGCATTTGGGCGGTCAATGCAGGGACGGTTAATGCTGGTTGTGGATGACGCTAGAGTTGTCGTCCGATGGCCCATACGTGCTCGATTGGAGAAAGATCTAGTGATCTAGCAGGCCAAGGCAACATGTCGACACTCTGTAGAGCATGTTGGGTTACAATAGTGGTATGAGGACGAGCGTTATCCTGTTGGTAAACACCCCCTTGAATGCTGTTCATGAATGGCAGCACAACAGGTTGTATCACTAGACTGACGTACAAAGTTGCAGTCAGGGTGCGTGGGGTAACCACGAGAGTGCTCCTGCTGTCATACGAAATTGCTCCCCAAACCATAACTCCAGGAGTAGGCCCTGTGTGTCTAGGCCGCAGACAGGTCACTAGCAGGCATTCACCTGGCC
The DNA here is from genome assembly GCA_026543055.1 of Argiope trifasciata. Lineage (NCBI taxonomy): Eukaryota > Metazoa > Arthropoda > Arachnida > Araneae > Araneidae > Argiope > Argiope trifasciata. The sequence goes on along the minus strand of JAPMOQ010043613.1, from coordinate 1,451,664 downwards.
TCCTTCTAACCAACAAACGGCTATCACTGCAACCAAGGCAGAACCGGCTTTCACCAGGAAACACAACAGATCTCCACTCCGTCCGCCAATGAGCTCTAGCTTGACACCACTCACGTCGCAAACGGCAGTGGTTTGGAGTCAGTAGAATGCACTGTACAGGGCGTCTGGCTCGGAGCTGTCCTTGAAGGAACCGATTTGTAACAGTTCGTTGTGTCACTGTAGTGCTAACTGCAGCTCGAATTTCAGCTGCAGACGCAGTACGATTAGCCATAGCCGTACGCCGAATACGACGGTCTTCCCTCTCAGTAGTACCACGTGGCCGCCCGGAACCTGATCCTCTTGAGGCAGTCCCTTCCCTTGACCACTGCCGCCAATACTCATGCACAATGGATACATTCCTGCCAAGTCTTTCAGCAATATCGCGGAAAGAAAACCCATCTTCTCGTAGCCCTACAACACGACCTCGTTCAAACTCAGTGAGCTGTTGATAATGGCTTCTTCGTCTTCTCAGAGGTATCCTTGACTAACATTAACCCACTACGTCAAATCTCAACTGTAAATAACGATCACGAACCTTACAGCGCTTATTTAAAGCAAACCTCATTTACATGTTTATAGTTTCGCTACTAGCGCCACACTTACGCGTGTAGCTCGAAATTTGAATTGACGTCATCTTTCAGATGTATAAACACGCCTACCAAATTTTGTTTATCTAGCACAGCTCCTTCCTAGTGTTGGGATTTTTTTTTCCATCAGTGTATATACATCCACCACAGAAACAAATTTTTTAGAAAATGTAATTGGCTCACAATTTTTCAAATTTGGGAACTGTACCACAGAAACAAAGTTTAAAAAATTGATATTTACAAAAAAAAAAAAGAGTTTTGAAAGCAGCTGTATACAAATTCAATCCATTCCAAAATAAGATTAGAGGGGGAAAAAAAAATGAAAGAAAACAAACAAAAAAACAAAAAAATGTAAGTAAAGAGTGCACTTGGAAACTGAACCTTTTTTAATGACTAGATCTTCTTATGTATGATTCATAAGAATTTTCATTTGTCCTGTGTTCTCATTTTCGACGATTTGTTTTAAAATGGATACGCCATGACTTATACTCATTATAAAAATAAAAAAGTCAATTTTTCAAACGCGTTCACTTGAAATCTTATCAAACCGCGTATTGACGTTACCAAGTAAGGTCGAAGTGTTGCCAAACTGTGATTAACAAATTCAGCCTGATTTTGCGTCCACATAAGCATTATATATATATATAGATTTGAAGAATTTCTTACTCGGCATTTATTATACCTAAATTTAACTTTGAAGCTTTTAAGTTTAGTGAATTTTGCGTGTTTAAATTTACTATTCATTCCTGGATTCTGAAACCATTAGAGCTTTTGTACATGAACAGGATGTGTTTATTTTGTTAAAAAAAGGGGTAAGTGGGAAGATGAAAGAAGGAGATGTTAATAGTAAACTCAGATTATTCATAGAATCGGGAAGCATTATAGCTACTCGCCTTTCTGCATCCCACCTCTTAACAAAGTGCAATTGAACAATTCTTGATCCTGGATTCTGGATGTTGTATATTAAATTATAATTATTATCATATTAGAAAAAATAACTAGATGTAATAAAAAAAACAGTTATAGAACTTTTTGTGAGCTGTTATTTTATTATTTTTTTTTTGTACTTTTATAAAAGAAATGTTAATAAGGACCCATTTGTTAAAATTGACTTTAAAAATTATTCTTTTGAATGAATAACTGCATTTTCTCTCTATATATATTGAATGTACCATTATATATGATCTTGTATGTTTTATTAGTTTAGGCTTATTATCTACCATTATTGATGTAGAAACAAAAATATGCTTATTTATTCTAATTTCTTAAGAAGTTTTAAAGTTTCAAGTGAGTTTTTATTCATACTGTTAATTTTATATTTCTTAGAGATTTGGCTGCCAGGAATTGTCTAGTAGGTGAAAATAATGTAGTGAAGCTATCTGATTTTGGAATGTCTCGTGAGACTATGGAGTATGTTGCAACAGATGGGATGAAACAGATACCAATTAAATGGACTGCTCCAGAAGCTCTAAATTATGGTATTGTAATTATTTTGATTCAATTTTAAAATAATTTACATAGTTAATAATTTTTATATCTTTTATAATTTTTAAAAATATATTTGATAATAAAAATAAAGCAATATAATTATGAACAATATCAATTGTATATTTCTTTGATGCTATCTGCTGTGTATTAAAGCAATTATAAATTCTCTTTCCGTAAGTTCAAAAAGAATGAAATTAATGTTCCACTGTATTATATTTTTTTAAAAAAATATTTCCACAGTGTTTGGTACATTGCCTTTCATACATAAAATAATGTTTTTATTATTAGTGTTATTTTTCTGTTCAAATTTTACATAAAATTCTAAATGTAATCTTTGATCTAAATAATATATGAATATTGTTTATGACTTATTTTATTATTAATCCTATAAGTGCCTTTCTAAAAAATTTGTATTTCATTTTCCTCCTGTTCTATTTATTTGTTCCATTTCTAATATTTTTTATGAAAATTGTATTACTCCCTTTTTATTTAGTACTAGCCGCCTTTGGCGACCAGCTGGTTCGCCATGAGTAATGCGTTCTAAAATTTTCAATTAAATCACATATTCATTAGCCTAGAAGTAATTCCGGGAATTGATTGGCCTGAAAGCAATATTTTCTTTAAGATGATGGACGAAAAGTTCTAAAAGAACACCTTTTCCTAATAGTATTTTTTAATTTTATAAATCAATCAGTTTTAACTATCGGTTATGCTTCCAAAATATTAAAAATGTTTTTTTCGATGATGTTGCCAAAATATGAAATATGTTTTTTTTTTTTTCAAAGAAAGCGAGAAAGGGAAAAAAAGTATTAAATTAATGATACAGATATTGCAAACGATTATAGAAATGTGCCATTAAGTCGGGATTTCAATGCATATCCTGTCTAAATTCAATCAGGTTGACCGTAAATAAAGATAATTTATGGAATTAATGATACAGATATTGCAAACGATCTTAGAATCCTTTGCTTTGCATTTATTTTTTAAAGAAAATATCACATTATATATATTTTTTATTTTAACCTGTCACGTGCTGAAAGTTGCATTTCTGTAGATTTATTTTGCGATGATAATTTTTTTTTTATTCGAACTTCCGGCATTCTTTTATTTTATCCAGTCACGTGATAAAAACATGATTAAAATATTTCTTTAAAAATTCGTTAAAAATAGAAACTTACGTTATAAATTTAAAAAACTGACACCGTTAAAAAGCTAATTTTTTTATCTTTAAATTGATGTAAAAATCATGTCTGTGCAATAATATTTTCGGAAGTTATAACGGAAAAACGTCGAAATTTCACTTAAATTTTAATTAATTCAAATTCTAATTAAAAATTCGAAAAAAGGGCTCCGAGGTGCACATTCCGGACCTCCAAGGTAAGCATGTACCAAATTTGGTAGCTGTAGGTCCAACGGTCTGGCCTGTAGAGCGCCAACACACACACACACACGTACACACACACACACACATTGAGCTTTATTATAAGTATAGATTTGTCGTTTTTATTAATAATTACAAAATTATGCACTGAATTTAATATTATTTTGTAATAAAACCATGTATTGAAAATTAGTTGTTTTAATTTGTGTTTTATAATTGAAGAATTACCACAAAAATAATTATTACATTATAAGTAGCTTCTGATGGTAAGAAAATCCTTAAAATAATTATTTTTAGGATTTACTCTGTCATTTTAGTAGGATTTAGTTCTGTTTAGTAAGTAAGTAAGTTTAGTCTAGTAAGATTTTGTCATTTAGTATTCATTAAATTATTTTTAGAATTTACCCTGTCATATTACAATGAATGAACACACAATGTAATGTATTTTTAATATAGAACAGTGTATTAAACAATTACTTCTTTTCTGAAATATATACACACATACACAGGGTGTTTCATAAATGATGGGAGTAACTTTAAGGGGTGATAGTACACATCAAGATGAGTAATAGGAAACCAAGTGTCCCAAACGTCTTCCTAAGGAGATAGGCGCCATCAAAGTTTAGGGTCCTAAATTTCAAATGATGATAAAAACGGAAAAATGGATCAATTCACTTGGAGTTTTCGTTAAAATCATTCTTTAAATTAGTATTTTCTTTAAAAAAAGTTTTAAACACAAAGTTAATAAAACGCCGATAGAGGGCGCTCTAGACTTTGGAATACCGAACAACTACTTTTTACCAGTATTTTTTTTTTTAATTTTGTTAGATGTTTACTAAAGTTTAAACTTTAACTTAAATTTTGAGTTGAGCGCAAAATTGAAACTATCGGGAGCAGTTAAGTGGCGCATTTGACCGCAGTCAGGGGGAGAGGAAATTGGAATGCTCGTATGTAATGAGCAAAATAAAAAACGATAAAGCAAACTTTAAGAGGTGATAGTACAACATAAAAACAACCAACTTTCATTAGAAAATGCATAATTTGATTAATTATCTAAACGCTACCTTTCCAAATCAATGGATTGGGCGAGGTGGTCCTGTCCCTTGGCCAGCGCGATCGCCCGATCTTTCATGCCGGATTTCTTTTTGTGGGGAATGCATGAGACTCCTATCGAATCTGCAGAACTCGTCGCCAGGCTTTCGGCCGCTGCAGGGGAGGTGAGTGATACTCCTGGCGTGTTTCAGAGGGTTCGTGAATCCCTTCTTCGCCGTTGTACCGCATGCATCGCCTCTAATGGTCAGAGTTTCGAACAGTTATTGTTATCATTTATAACTAAACTTTTTTTTATAACATAAATGTTCTTTGTTTTCTTTTTTGTCTCTTAAAACGAAATCTCTTTAAGCGCCCTCTATCACCTTCAGGTTAAAATTACGACTATGATTTCTTTGATGAATGTTGTTTGATTTGGTGTTGTACTATTGCCTATTAAAGTTTGCTTCATCATTTATTATTTTTCTCATTAGATACAAGCGTTTAAAATTTAACCCCCTGAACGTGATTAAATTTGCACCACTTAACCGCTCCCGATGGTTTCAATTTTGAGCTCAAAATTTAAGTTAAAGTCTAAGCTTTAGTAAACATTTAA
>JAPMOQ010043613.1:1414771-1446124 GCA_026543055.1 Argiope trifasciata | reverse complement strand
CTAAAAGACTGATCATTGTGTGTCATCATCATCTCTAACACCATACACAACCACTATATATACAAGGTAAAAAGAACCCGACGGATTAATATAGGAAATCCGTAACAATATGTATTAATAAATCAATGGTTCTTGATTATTCCAAAATTATTGAAATAATATTGAAATCAGAAAAATACAATGTTGCAATTTTTACTCTTATTTCAGAGAAAAAAGGAATATCACCTATATTTATTTCACTGTGTTTTAAGAAAACATGAATGTTGATGAAAGTTTTGTAAAAAGTGTATTAATAATCCACTCAAAATTTTTTTTAAGTAAAATGCATTTTTTGTAATTCTTCTGAATATTAAAACTTTATAGCTATACCATATTTGCATTAAATTATAAAATTAATGTTTTAGTTAGCTGGCGTCCTGGCTTAGGGGTAGCGTGTCTTCCCCATGATCTGGGCGTCCCGAGTTCGAGTCCCGGTTCTTACACGGTTGTTCTGTGTTCGATCTGTGAGATGTGTGAATGTGCCTCCCTGTAAAAAGAGGTTGTGCAAGCGAATGTGTGTGTGTCACCTTCATTTGAGCTGAAAGTCAGACTTCTGCCCTCTGGGTGTTCAGGGGTCTTTACCCTCAGAAGCAACTGCACCCCCTTTCCGTGCAAACACGCATACGACAAAAAAAATTTAGTTAAAAAAAGAAAATATTTTAAAGCTTTTGAGTGTTATATTGATTTATTTCAACGTCATAATTACCAAGAATCCTTAGTAGTTATGCAAATGGAATGATTGATCTCCAACTTTCAATGCAAGTGATCTGTTTTCATAATTTTAAAAATGATTTATGACTTGTTACATCAAGAAACTTAAATTATTTGTTCGACATTTCAGTGTGTATTTGTCTGTATGGCTTCTCAATCTTTTGATTTTTTTTTTTGTACCACATAAAAAGGAATTAAAATTATCGTAACCTTACATTCCAACTCAACATTTCCTAGTTAAGAATCAATGCATTAATAGGATATTTATAATCAAATAAAACATTTTGGATTTAAATTATTCAGTTATCTTGGGAAATGAAACTTTTACAATACGAGTATGTTAAATAGTGTGGTTAATGGTTGTGATAATACATAAGACTAATTATTATTTTTAAATATTAATTCGTGATAATTATGTGAATATTATAATTTATTATTTATAAATATTAATGTGATGATTAAGGTTATTTTATTATAATCATATTTTGTACTCTTATTTTTATTCTGATTTAAATCAAATATACCTAATTCAAGTTCAATTGTGTATAGTATATCAAATTTAAGAAAGATGTGAAGTTCTAAAAGACTTCAAAAGTTTTATTCCTTTGTCAGAAACCTATTCATATCTTTTTTTCCCAACTAACAATTTCATAAATTATCTTTTTTGAAATTATTGACTTAAAAATATCTAAAAAGTTATCTTCTTTTAGAATTAATAGTACCTTTGCATATGATCAATATGACTATCATTGTTGGTGTAAATCTCAGGTGCCAAAAATTGGAACAATATCTAGGCATCTTAGTACATATTTAGCAAGATATTGTAAGAAGTGCCTCTTAAGTTTTTATGCATAAAAATTGCATTGCCAAGAATGAAATAATAGAAGACTAGTGGTATTTTTGGTATAAATTAAGAGCCCTTGATTTGTAAATATATATATATATATATTTGGAAAAATATATTTAAAGCATTAATAAAAAAAATATGTTTACATTTTAGGTACCTATACATCATTGTCCGATGTCTGGAGTTTTGGTATATTAATGTGGGAGATATATTCACTTGGCAGCATTCCATATTTTGGTCTTTCAAATAACAAAGCTACAGAGGCAGTTGAAAGGGGTAAGGTTAAATATTATTTGATAGTCACAGAGTAATTACAATAGAGTTTTATTTGTAAGCTATAAAAGAACTTTATTTTGTAATTCTTTTTTTTTTTTTTTTTTTTTTTTTCAAAATGGATGTTTTGACTGAGAAATGTTATAATATTTAGTGCATAAAAATGATTTGAAAAGGAAATTTTTAAAATTCTTTTTATATTTGAATGATATTTTGAATTTTAGAAATTAATTTAACTAAGATAAAAAGACACAGGTTTTTGATTTTTTTAAATTTTGGGGGAAGTATTTTTTGCATTAAAAAATACTCTTTCTTTTACGAATATTTTTTTTAATGCATAGTAATAATGTAATAAACATTTTATTCGAAAAAAAAAATGCCTGTTAAAGAGGTATCTAATATTGGAACCAACAACTGATACATTTCTGTTAACTGTTTTTTTATGATAATCATTCGATCAGAATTCATATTTTGGTATATATTTTTAGATATCAGAATAAGTTTTAAGACTAAAATATCTTTTTATCAAACTTCTTGTTATCATATCATGAACTGAATTTTTTTTATGAATCATTTTCAAATTTTTGAAAGTATTTAGATTTTTAGTTGTCTTGTTAAAAGTGTATTTGATTATTTTTTTTTTTTCATTATGGAAAGTTTTTCTGTTTTATTATTTTACAATTTGTTAATGCTGCACTTGAATCAAAATGATCAATTTTTTTCCCTAATTGTTCTAACAATATTTCCAATAATAATTTTGAAATAGTTCATTTTTTTTCTTATTATTATTAGCTAAACCTGCAATTATAATATTTTTCTAAAATGTGTTTTACTAGTTTGTCAGATGACTAATTGATCCTCTGGAACATTGGTTATATTTGATATAAGATGAATTGTTTAGATTTAATTTTATGTCCATGATTCCTCCAAATAGTCTGAAATTAATGCCATGATATTTTAATTGTCTTAGTTGAGTTTTGTGTATTGTGTATATAATACTTTTTATTGGAGACAGTCATATAACATTATAGTGCTACTAAAAACTTAAAGGCCCAACTCATCTGTTTTCTAAATTTTTTGTTACGGTTACTATTTTTTAAAATTTGTCTGGTAAATTATACTGTTATTAAAAAGAACTTTTCTCTAACTTTGAACATTAGAAGAAAATTGATCAAGTAAATTGATGAAACAAAAACAGTTAAAATTTTAAGGAAACAGTGTAGTTAAACTATTGTTGGAAATCGGGTAAAAAATGATTTTTGAAAAATTCGAAATTTCATCAAATGTTTATAGGGATATTAAAGTAGCAGAATTGAATTTTTAAATTGTTAATTGATGCAAAACTCTTTTTGGTTTTTATTTTATATGTACTGTGTTTATATGTTCAAAATTAATTTATATCTTAAAATTAGTTATCATTAAATTCTTATTTATATATATATTAAATTTTAAAATAATGCAAAAATAACTTTTATTCTTTAATAATCCTAGAAGTTATTGCAGAAAAATAGAAAATTTCATATTCATTTTTAATTTGCTAGGAATTTAATTCATAACACAAAAAAATTGCTCCAAAATGCATTTTGTCGCCTTCCAAAATATGTATGTGCCAAGTTTGGTTGTTACATGTCATATGGTCTGGCCCTAAGAGAAGCAAAACATATGCAAACACATTCATCTTTGTTATTAGTAGAAATATGTACTTTATTTGTAAAATTGAATCTTTTGTTACTTTTGTTATAATTAATATTATATATCTTTTCTTTTAAGTTTGCATTCTGCAGCTTTAGACTGATTTATAAATATATATATTTCAATTTTTCATTATTTAAGTAAACAATTAAAAATAAGAAGATAGTATAAGAGGCAGGAGGGATTTTTCTGTTTTGTTTTGGGGATTGCAGGAATAATTTAATCAAATAATTTGTAAAGTAAATTATCATTATTGCTATTAATCTAAAATCAAAATATTACAAAATATAAAGTTTAGGAACAGTATTTTACAAAATCAAATTAGTTTAATCTTTTTTAGATATTATACACTGCAAAAAAACTTAATAAAATAAGATTTTTTAAAAACTTTAATTCAAAAGAATTTTTTAGTAAAGTAATTTTTAAGAAAATCTACAATTCTTTTTATAGCTATATTTAAATAATTGGATGTAGAGAGGATTTACAATTAATACTAATTACAAAATTAATGTGTTTTAATGATGTATATTTTCTCTTTTATGTCTCACATTTTTTTTATCAGTTTTTATGTATGTAAAAGGCAGTATTGCAAGTTCCTTTATTGCATTGCAGCATCTTAGCTCAAGAGGGCTGAAAAGGAAAAAAGATTTATAGCTTATATCATGTATGAAAGGCTTATTTTTACAGAGTAATATATTATTAAGAATTCATTTTAAGAATAGACTAAATTTACTTGGAAATTATAGGCTATGCCAGCATTCATTAAAAGATTGGATAATTGGTTTATGGTTTTACAGGGTATGCCAAGATATTATTAAAAACACATTATGTAATTTATGACTATTCAGAGGAATTTACATTGATAGTGAAAATTGTATCAGTATTTAAAAAGTAAATACTTTTTGTGGATTATTTTGAATGTGCCAAAATACTCAAAACAACAGTTTAAAATTGCCTTAGGATTACATATATGTTTATTCTGTTGTCTCAAAATATAAATTAAGTGCATTTTACTTACCTATATGATTGGAACAAATTAATTTTTTAAAAATCTTGAATGGGGCATGAGCATACATTTTATTGAAATGAAAATGTTGATAATTCTTGTGTTTGTTTGCCACGTCGGAAGCACTGAACAGAATTGGATGGAATTTAGTACAAAGATAGATTATGGTCAGGAATAGACGTAGGCTACTTTTATTCCGGTTAATTGAGTGGTTAATTTTTTATAAATTAAAAAATAACTTTTCTGCCAAAAAGTTGGGGCCAAATCCCACCAAAGATAAGTAAGGCTCTAGGTCCCCCCCCCCCCCAAACAGAAATAAGGTTAGGCTCAGGACAATTTCTACCGAGTATATCTAATAATTCTATTTTATTTGTGTTTGATGTATTTAAAATCAAATGTTGTTAATTAATTGATCTTTCAGATTCATTCTGAAGTACTTTTAAATTAAAAGAAAACAGAATAAAGGAAATCAAAAATTTCTAATCTGCATTGTATTACCCCAACAGGCTTACGAAAGTCAGACATGTGCATTACGCCAACTGGCATCAAAAGTTAGCATATAATTATTAACAACTGTGTTTTTATTTAAATTAAGTTAAAAAATTATGTGTATAATACTGTTGCAGCTATCTCAATCTCGATCAATAAATAAAATTGATTTGACCTGACTTGATTTGCTGTTTTGTTTTATTTTGAGTATACAATGCAAACAAATTGTTTTTACATTAGTTGTGGTTGTTTTTTTTTGTTATTAAATTGTATTTATATGTTTTGCATTTATATATTATGTATTTTTGTATATGCTTATACTTTTAAATGTATCGTTAGTTGGCTCGGTTTATTATTTGATAATTTTTCGTACATATACATCAAAATTTCCACATGAACAGAGTTGCAGGTAATAGCTTGTATATATATATATAAACAAATCAAATTAGCTCATTAAGCATTAATCTCATTAAGACAAACAACTTTTATATTTTAAGTTTTTCAATAACTGCAATATCATAGAGTTTGGGGGCTTTAAAGTGATTTTCAAGCCTTAATATTTTCTGCTTTTAACATTAAATAGAAATTTCAACCAGATAGAAATTTAGGTGCAAGGGAATATACCTATGCCTTCCAGCTTGCTGTGTGGAGTTTTTAAATTTTGCATGGTATTCAAAATGTGCACAGTTTTATATCTTTTAATCGATGTTTTGTTTTATAATGTCGTAGTACATTAAATACTATTTTAACATGCTAGTCATGTCATTAAAATATTATAAGCTTTTTCAAATTGCAGGCTATCGTCTACATGCTCCTGATAATACACCACCTGCTGTGTATGATTTGATGATGAAATGTTGGGAATATGATCGAAATAATCGACCACATTTTTCAGAAGTTCATTCTACCTTGCGTATTTTGGCTGCTTCAAGTCAAAAGGAAGACAATGTCGAAGTTTAAATAACTTCCAATTTTATTATGAATGTACAAGGGACAATTTCAAAGAAAGTTTATATTTTATAAAAACAGATTAATTCGATCGCATCAATGTAGAATCCATTTCAACGTATGCAGTAGATGGTTTAGCTGTGATACTTATTATTATTTTGTCTTAAGTCACTGAAATAACAAATCAAAAAGTTTATAAAGGGATTTTATTTAATATATGCATTATACATATAAAATTTAGTTTTTTTAAACATCATAAAATACTTTTTATTTTAGAATAAGTTTCTTATCAAATTAATTTTGATATATAATTTTTATTAGAATAATAATATTTGTTAAATTGATATTATTAGATTACTTTCTTTTGGAAGATTATTTTTTCTTTCGTTTTTTTTATGTGTCATGCTATTTTAATCGATCCAGGTTATTCTTCTCAAACGTCAAATGAAAATTAATAAGTTGAAATATAATTTGAATGAAATTTATAGTGTATGAGGAAAAAGTCTGTATATTTTTGTATACAGTGTTTGCTTCTGAAAGAATTGCTTTAAAATTTAATTAAACAGAATAATTCTCTCATTAAATTTTATTGTTACAATATTGACCTGTTGGAATCATTAACTGTGCAATAAATTAGAACAAATTTTTACTGATGCTGCTATAATTATTACTATGGGAAATGGAATAAAAGCACTCTAGATTGAGAGGAAAGATCAATTTTTATATTTAAGAACTTTAATGAAACATTTTTGGTCGATGTAGGTATAATAGTAGACATAAAACTTTTTCTTTGTATCTTTTGATAGATGGATTTATCTTTGGCCATTTGACTACGCAATAGAAGGTTTTAATTTAATAAATAATTGATTTTTATCATTATTTTGTAGTATTATATTTTCTGTTTGAAAATGTATTTTAATACTATTAAAATCTTGCTTAGAGCATCCATTATTTAAATTTTATTTAATTTTGGTAGGAAAATAAAAATTAACATAAATAATTTCTCCAAAATTTTCTTGCATGCCCTCTAATAAACTTGTCATGCTGAAGAATATTTTACATGGCCCGATTAATCCCTGGTACTCATTTATTCAGAAATCAAATTTTTGTTTAAGATACATTTTTCCCGACCAATCAAAACAAAAACATGCCTCTTATAATCACCAAATATTATACCAAATTTGATATATTTAAGTCACTATTTTTTCAAATTGTCATATTTATATATTTCTGAAAATACAGATTGACAATCAACTCGTAATTGGATTTGACGCAAAGTTTAACAGGTGTTGCACTGTAAATGTTAACCCTGTGTACCAAATTTTATCCATATAGCTTCCATTGAACAGTTATGGTCAAAATCTGCAGATTTGGTGTACCGAATTTCCTCAATGTACCAAATTTCAACCATCTAGCTCAAAGCATGTTTGAATTATCTTTGTAAGAGAGGTTTAATATGTGTAGGTTTGTCAAAATCTCAAGTTCATATTTTTTGTTGATTGTTATACTTTTTCTGTATTATGTATACAGAAAAGTAGTAATTGAGAAGAATAGCCTGCTATAAATAAATCACTCTATAATTACTTTAAAAGTTTTTAAATAGATTTATTAAATTATTTTTAAATCAGTTTTTTATATTCCTGTAAAAATTTTCAGTGGCTGAAGAGAAAGTACAAAAGTTATGCATTTTTTTATTCATTATTTTATTAATTTTTCTAATTCAACTATATACTATGCAAATGAGAGAAAGTAGGTGTAATGTTTGTATTTTATGAGGTATTTAAAAACTTCTAATTGCCTTTCAAGCCATTAACTTCTCATTCCTGCATTTGTTGATTCGTATCAAAATGTTGTAGTTTTGCACAACATTTACCTCTTTTGAATTGCATGATTTCAGAAGGGGAACTATAACAATAGTTATAAGTCTCTCTTAATAAGTATTAAATGCCTTTTTGTAATATATTTATATGCTGAAGAAGATAATTTTTTGTAGTAAATTTATATGATCAAGACTTTTAACTCTTTTATTTGCTATATATTTTACCCTTAATATATTACCAGTATTAGAACAAAGTTTTAATTTTGTTTTTAGATTCATTAACTGTATTTTATATAATAATATTATGAAAGATGATATACAATATGAGTTGATTTTCTGAGTTATTATTTTTAGTTTGTCAATGTTAAATCATTTTTTAAATAATCTCTCATGTTATTTAATTGAAAAATTTTTATTAGAAAGAATTTATATATAAAAAAACACTTCCTTTTTTTCAGTGCCTTATACTTTTATATCAATTAGGTATATGCATTTTATAAAGTGCACTCATTTACATGATTGAGATTTTGTTTATATCTACTTTTTTTAAATATGTAGTTCCAAAATTTTTTTAAAAACTCATTAGCTGAACGTGACTCTTTGTTCCTTTCAAAATGGGGCAAAAGAGAAAGTAATGGCTAATAACTACTTGCATAATTTTTTTTGAACATCCATTATAATTGTAGAAAGTTTTTATAAGGAACAAACGACAAATAACAGACCAACTGAACCTGCAATACAATGGAATCAGCTCATATGACATCATATTCACATGACAACCATAATTGTACCTACTATCTAATTGCAGCTTGCATGTTTTATTCAACTGTAAAATATACTATGGATTGACTAAGGTACATCTAATGTATAAGAATTGATTACATTATATGATATCAGCTGTGTGTTCTTATTGCACTCATTACCAATGCTAAAATCTTAAATTTCTTGTTGGTATGTTTGTGTTTAACTTTTGATGATTGTTAGAAGTGCTGTTGTATAGCATTTCTGTAAGGTAAACTATCTAATAAACATCAGATGTGATGAAGTTATTGTTAGTTACACTTTGAAGTTTCAATACTTGTATTAACCCTCTAAGCAGCCAAGCTGGTTTTATCCATCTGACATTTTTGGTTCAAAAGCAGATTATTATTATAATAATGCATTAGATTTTTTTTTTAATTCTATTTACGTAAATATTTTTTGCAATTTAAGAAATATGATTAAATTGAAAAAAGGGAGTAGCTTATTTTTTATTTCTAAAATTTATTTTTCTTATTTTAAAGTTATGTGATCAAAACAGGTATGGCCTCTTAGAAGGTTAATTACTGAGTACATTACAGATTTTTCTGTAATATTATTGCTCATTGAGTACTATGCAAATAGTTATATTTATTGCATTCTGATCTCCTCTGGAGTATTTAGGTATAGATATGCATCCTATATTTTAGCATATGTTTAGTATTTTGTGAAGCTTAGAATATATGTAGTATTTATTCATGAGAAAACTTTTGACTTTTGTAGGAGAATTTTTCCATTAACCATGTTCCTATTAAAGTCTTATAGTATTCATGAAAATTTTAATTGTAAATCTTATTTTTAATTGCCCATGGCATCTTTCGTTTGCAGTTTTCATTTCATTCCAGTTGTAGCTTTTACAGATTTGTTATCTATATTTAATATTTAGTATTATGATATGCTAACTATTCCCAGTGATATACATATCAGTAATTTTTGATGAAACAATTTATATCTCCATAGCATTAAAAGCATTTTTGTTATTGAAAAGATATTAGTTATGAACTAAATTTCCCTTTTCATTTATTCCATTAATGATTTAAATAAATGAAGTTCGCTAATACCTGCAGATGATAGCACATAAAGAATAATACTTTTTATATGCATATTGAAGAAAGCCGTGTGAAAGGAAAAGTTTATAAAATTATGTAGAAGTAGATATTAAGTTAAGTATTGAATTCTTATAAAATTTCTTTTTGATATGTTATAAACTATATCCCAGAATAAGTGTAAATTATAATATTCTGGGATATTATATAGTTTCTTTTTAAAAGGAGAAAGGAACTAATTATTATTAAAACCTATTTATTAGGTATAATAAAAAAAATTTCATGAGGCATATTTTTTTCTATTTTATAAAAGTTGTTAGTAACATTATTAGTAATTCAGCTTTCAGAAATTGAATTTGGGAGTGTGTGAATGAATGATTGAATGAATAAAAATAGTTAAATTATGAAATGTAAATGGGAAATGAAAAGTCAACCACTGACGTTCTGTGTTCAGTTAAATTTTTTAAATGAAATAATTTTATTCTATTTACTTTACTGTAATGAATGTAATTGTGAGATTGGGGCCCTTTTGATAAATATATGACAACTCTGGGATTTATTGTATGGGGTATTTATAGTATTTCGAGTTTTCTTTTTTTCCTTTTTTTTAATGAGAAAAAATGCATAAGAAATTGTGCCTTATTTGTATAAGATTTCAATAGTTTATAAAAAAAACCTTTTTGAAAACTTTCGTATTTGCTCATACTTGATATTAGCTAAATTCTATTCATAATATTATGTAGACTGACTTCCTCTCCAAAAATGGACTGGAAGAATTAAATTAAAAGGCAAATAAAGTATCTTAAATTTGACATCATTAAAATTTTTCATTATTTTGAAATTAATAATATTTTTGCTAAAAAAAAAAATCTAAGAAATTTCTTCATCTCTGTATTTAAAAGAAAATAATATTAATGCTCCATCTATCAAACTATTAATCTTAATAATAATATGTTATTTTTTCTTTTAATGAATTATTACTTTTGACAATATTTAAAATTACATGACTTGCTGAAATGAGCTTATCTAAATTTGGATTTTATGGTGGAAACTGCAATTTTTATTTTTTATCATTTCCATCTGCTTATTTAATAATTCACTTGTTACATTTAAAAATGATAGGCATAAATATTAAAGAGCACTCTAAAATGTCTAGTCAAAGGCAGGTTTAGACATTTTGTCGACCCAGACAGTGCTTATTATCAGGCTGAACTTTTTACTATTAATCATTGAAATGATTTAGCTTTGTATTTTAATATATTTCAAACTTAATTGCTATGTTATTGATTTATTTTTATCAATTTCTTTACTTTAATAAGTTTCTGAATTCCATGTTTTTATTTATTTTTGTAATATATGAAGGAATTTATGAGAGAAAAATGACTTGAAGTAATAAAAATTTTGAAAATTATTATTATGTGAGTAGAAGATAACATAATCATTTAAAATGTTAGTATTTCAGTGTATTATAAAAACAATTATGGTTTATTTAATAAGAATTTTAATAACATATTGGAATCACATACTGCAGTCTATTATTTGCTAATCTAACCACTCTCTTCATCTTTTCCTCTGGCCAGTAATCTTAAATACCTGCTTTTATTTTTCATAGTAGAAAATCTGCATTTGCCTTTAGTTTTGTCTCAAGTTACTGATATGGAATTTGAAATTGAAAATGGTATTTATTATGTGATATTGTATTTTACTTTATTATTCATGTAAGTTTTAGAATATTTTATTGATGTTTTACTTCATATGCATTTAGTAGTCTTTTATAATTTTATTTTCACTTTATTGTTTGTTGGGTAAAAGAAATGTTTATGTGTTGTTAATATTTATATGTTACATATTACTGCTGGTTTTTATCTTTCTTCTGAAGTTTATCTTAGTTTTTAGATTGTGTGTAATCTGCATTGCGTAATTTTTTGAATATTAATAATAATTGTAATGCTATATATTTTAATGTTTCTTGTTATTTATATAAGTAAATTTTAAATATTTCATGAGTCTTAAAGAATTTCTTTTACAGTCATTAAAATGTTTTGTTTAAAAAGCTATTTAAAATTTTGTTGTAATTTAAATTTATCTAAGTTACATATACTTAAACTCATTATTCATAAAATGGTTTTATCCATATTTTACATTGCAGAATTGTTGTTTCTGAAAGATAATCGTGATTAGACAATATAATTGTTTTAGTTGTTTCTTCAAAACAGTAGCAGTACATTCCTTTATATTATTTATATGACTATTAGATTTCAATCAGAAATCTCTTATTCTATTGTGATTATCTTATTTTGTTAATTTCCCATACTGTATGAGGAATATTTTTAATTGTCTTTGGATTTCTAAAACTGAATCTATCTTAATTCTGCTTTTTTATTTTTTTTAAATTTAAAGCTTTTATTTTATGTTCTTGTTTATCTATTAACTTTTTTTAACCTCAATATAAGTAGTCCTAATATTTTTTGCATGTTTTCTGCTTTAAAATTTTGCAGAATTTTTCTTTCTTATTTACGTCAATAATTTTTTTGAATAAGAAATAATAAATTAAAATTTTTAACAAAATATAAAAATAATTTAATATTTTTTTAGTATTAAAAATATTTTAATTTGATATATAATATTTATTATATTGCATTTTGTTCATATTTACAAATGAAATTTAAAGCGTGATCGGTTAAATTTATTATAATTAATATTTTTATGTAAACTGTTCATTACATTGTGTATTCCATGTATTCATTTTAACAATATAATGGAAAAAGGAATTTATGTTGCTGAAACAGCATAATTTATATCAGTTATTCCATGAATTCATTTTTCTTGCATTTTTTCTTCTCTAAATATTATTAATTCTCTCTTGTAAATTAATTTTTTATTGATTTGTATTTAATTTTTAAAATCAAATATGGGATTTTATTTAACATTTTAGAAAACCAAAATAATGAAAGTACTTTAATGCATTTAAAATTCTGAATTTTTTTATTCATTATTGGGTTATATATTTATTATTGTGCAAGGCTTTATTATAAAATGATAAAAGCATATTAATTTGTGGATTTTCCAATCTTTTCTTCAATAAAGTACTTCAGTCTATTTCATTATATCAAAATTATTTGAAATCTGTTGAGCGTTTAGTAATTTGTGAAAAAACATTTTTATACATATATTGTATTTGAATAGTTGTAACTTATAAAGACATGTTAACATATTGGTTATTTTTCATACCACATTCTTATAGTTTTCAATTTATAATTTACTTGTAAAAATTAAAATGAAACATAAAAGAAGGTAAGGTTGAACAAATAATGAAATTAATTTTCATTATTTGTTTAATTAGATGAAATAAATTTTGTGCCTAATTATATCTTTGCAGACATGGAATTAATTTAAAATCAAAAAATGTATCCTACAACTTTTTAACTTTTTTGCATTTATAGATTTTTATATGGAGTACAGTTTAAAAAAACTTTGGTAGAAAACATTGATGGGGAAAAAGCAATATTTTTAAATGATTGTTCCATTTATTTACACTTCAGTCACTTTTTGTAACTGTTGACATGAAATATGTTTCTTAATTTTTTCAATCATTGTTCAAAATATTATACTAATTTTTGAAATTAAAAATATGATCTATTTATAAACTGCATGCTACATGAGATAAATCAAAGTAACTACGCTTTATTTTGTCTGTATATTGTAAATGCATGGAACCAGGTTGTTGATAAGTGTTACTGCTTCATTTTCTATATGATATTTTTCTCTTAACTTTAAAAAAAATCATATGTATTAAATTTTTTTTATCATGCTACTATTCTAAGTACAAAATGCTCTTTTTCATTTGAAAAATGGCAATAAAACCTCATAATACTATGAATTCAATCTTCAGAAATCATTGTATGTGACTAATGCTGCCTTATGTGGTATGTATTTAATTCAAAGGCATGCTAAAAACAGAATTTTGCCTTATAAAATGCATGGTTCCCAATTTTTTATTTGTTTATTATTATTGTTTTGCAATAACACCTTTGAGATCCTTCATTTTCATGATTTTCGATTCCCCCCCCCCCTTCTGAAGGATTATGTAAATGATTTCATTAATTGAACAAATCTATTTCTTTTTTATTATATTATAGTTTATTATAATTTGTTAACAATAATTGAATATCTTACATAATAAAAATGACTGATTTGAAATAGACTTGTGTTGTAAAATTCAAAATAAGAAAGATTTCCATTCATAGAAGTTATATCTAATCTTATAAGCTTGGCACTGAATTAGAATTCTCTTTCTTTTATAAATTTGGACCTGATTAAAAACCTAGAATCTGAAGTCCTTTTTTTTTCTGTTTCCGATTACTTTTAATAAAATTTATCAAAAAATTTTTTATGTAAAAGTCTTAATTGTTTGCATTTTATGAAATCCTTTTAGATTTTCTTTACTTAACCTGGGAACCATGTGATATTTTGAAGAATCAGCTGTTGAATTAAATGAATTTTACAAGCTATTGAATTAGTAGATGAGATGTTAAAAACTGTGTTACTGTGTACCTTTCTCTAGTCAGAAATATTTTTTATAAAAATTATCTTTACTAATCATTGGAATATAGGCATAAATAAAAAGCTGTTTGTATTTCTCGATATTTGTAACATTCAATATTAATGTATTATAGAGTTGTAGGTGTGATGAAGGAGCATTTTGTTATAGTTCGAGATTTGTTGTATTCTATAAATACTATAGACTCTCAGTAATTCAGAGCATGGAATACAAAAGGACTATCAGTTTATTAAAAGAACACTGTAATTAGGTTGGTATTTATTTTTTAACTACAAATTATAACTATGCTGTTAAAATCATTGCAAAATATAATTCATTGGAATGACATAAATTTATTGAGCATATCACTCCAATACATAATGACATGTAATTGCTTATTTGCCATTTTAAGTTCTTAAAACACAAAATTATAAGAGGGACCATATACGTGCAGATTATTGAGAGTCAACTGTATTGCAGAGGCAAAATTTCTCTTTCCTTCCTTTTAAGCCTTTCTTACAGTGAAATCTCTAAGCCATAATAAGGTTAAATATATTATTTAAATGTTGATCTGTAATTAGCATCAATTTGTTGTTGTAATTGGGTTTTCATAACAAAATTTATGCAACATTTTTTGTGTAAATCAATGCAGAATAAATTTTCATAGAAATTATCAGTTGAAATTCTGATTCAGTGTTTTAACTTCTGAATTAACCTTATTTATTAGCAATAGAAATTGTCCTTTAACTTTTTTACTGCATATATTAATTTAGTTTTTTTCTGTAAAGGAGTGCTATTAGTGGCAACAAAACAGAAAATTTTCATATTCTGAACAAAGAATCCAACATATATCCTGTTGATTTCAAAATCCTGCACTTATAACATTTGGAAAATTTTACTCTGCTGGGGTGTGATATGCAGTAAGAAAAGGGCTTTTATTGTGTACTTTGTTTGATGTGTTTTTGTTTTGGTTATTTTTTCCTATATTGATTTTCATTTTTTGAAGCATATTGTTTTATGTTGGTTCAAAACTGACATAATGTTTCTATATATTGTTTGAAAAATAAACACCAGCATCTCAACTCAGTTTTGGTGAAAAATAAGCATCTGGTGCATGTGCAAAGACATGGACATTTCCTATAACTGAAAAGATTTTTAAAAAATCTTTAATTTCTAATTATGTATTCATTTTAATTATAAATATTTTCACGATTTTAGTTATGTTCAATTATTATTCCATTTGGAACCCATTATTTGCTGATTATTTTGGTACATATTTTCATTTTATTTTTAATCATGGAGATATGACAAGCATAATATCCAAGCTAACAGTCTTTTCTGCTTTATTTATAGGAATATGTATTTATAAGAGTTTTATTGGGATTGTAAAAAAACACTATTTCTAAATGATTTGCATCTCAAAATTGAGAGAATTATATGTAGAGCTAGTATTGAAAGTAAATTAATCAAAATTTCTGTTAAGAGTTTGGCAGTGCTATTTAAATTAGATGCAATTAGATTTTGTAAGATCTTTTTTTAAAAAATATTTCTTTTCTAATTTACATTTGATTTTGGAATTTTTCTAATTCTTTAAAAATATGGTTCATGCAATTAGAATCATAAAACGGTTTCTCCATAGATTATATGGCATGACTTTGATGTATTAATAGTTGGCAATTCTGTTGATTTAGTGTTTGTGCCACTTCTCATTAATATATCGATAATTAATATAATTTAGGAGCAAAATTTACTGTAATTTTAATTCACATCTGCTTCCTAACTTATTAAAATATGCTCGTCCAAATGTTACATAGTTCTTACTTCATACTCGCCAACTTGTTAGAGTCAAATTGCATCGCACAGTATAACAAGGATTGATTTTCTGCCAAGATTCTTAACCTAAATGCAACTTAGATGATATGTTTCTGAAAAAAGTATTCATTATCTCAGAATTTTCAGAGATTTCACTGTAAATTATCTGTCTTCCTCTAAAGAGAGTGCCAAATTCTTATTCTTGTTTATCAGAAAAACCTTCATTGATATGTTCATTTTGAAACTACTTTATAATATTAAGCTTAAATTGGATTTCAAATAGTACAATATAATGTCTTCCAAATTATTGCTTTTTTAGATTTGAGCTATTGCTTGCTGAACTTGGTAATACTTATTAATTACAAAGTAACTGATTTTTGTAATTTTGATAGTTACTGTGAAATGCTACCTCTTTTCTTACTATGTGCTTTAGTAAAGAGTTTTTGATCCAAAGAATGTTTGATGTTATTAGAGCTAACTTTCTACATTGTTGTAGACTTTTTTTGTGCCTAATAAAATTCTACGTATATATTGTTTTCTTTTAGTTTACTTTTATTGTGTTTTCTATCACATAATGAATTTTATATTTCACATTTTCGGTGAAATCAAAATGCAGCTGTTACTTGAATATTTATAGTTGTCAAAATATATTTTATTGTAGTCGTTAAAAAAAATTCGACCACAAAATTTTCATGAATTTACTTATTTCTGGCCTTACTGTGCTGCCTCCTTCCCTGAATTTTTAAGGTTATGTCTATCTGTGAACTTAATAATTGAACAGTGAGTGAACTTGGCAAGGACATATGTCCATTTGTGAGTATAATAATTGGAAAGGGAGTGGGCTTGGCAAGTAAATATGTCCATTTGTAAACATAATAATTGAAAAGGGAGTGAGCTGGGCAAGTAAATGTGTCTATCTGCGAGCATAATAACTGAAAAGGAAGTGATCTGGGCAAATAAATGTATCTATCTGCGAACATAATAACTGAAAAGGGAGTGATCTGGGCTAGTAAATGTGTCTGTCTCCGAACATAATAACTGAAAAGGGAGTGATCTTTGCAAGTAAATGTGTCTATCTGCGAACATAATAACTGAAAAGGAAGTGAACTGGGCGAGTAAATGTGTCTGTGAATATAATAACTCAAAAAAAGATAATTCTGAAACAATAAACATAATTCTGAATTACATTACAACAATGAAAGATATTGTTGAAAATTATGCTAAACTACTGAATGTTTTTATTTACTGTTGAAATAAAAAATATGATCGAAAAGATTGTTTTTTATCTTCAAACGGTGAAAAATTCATTTTTGTGCAATAATAATTTTCGAAATTATTGCGGGAAAACGCGAGAGTTGGTCAAGGTGTGCATGCAAGTAATAATAATAATTGAAATTTTTATAAGAATGTTTTTAAAAATCTCTCCAAGGTCAACGTTTCTATTTTCTGAAAAGGGCCGCGATGGCCTGGTGATAAAGTTTAGGCTTCGTAACCGAAGGGTCTCAAGTTCGAGACCCGATTCCATCAAAGAACAATCGTGTAAGCAGGTCTGGTGCACCTTAAATCCGTCGGGACCAAATGTTCTCAAACTAGTGCGCTGTGAAAATTCGCAGCTCATGCATCGTCCTCATCATCTGACCATGGCTCAAAATTACGAGGTACGTCCTAAAATAGTCCTAGTGCTACTTTGAAACGAGAGGTTGCTGTAACTAAACTAAAACTAATCTATCCTATAAAATACGGGAAGTGATTTAAAAAAACATTTACAAGGGAAAGGAAAAATGCTTTTTAACAATAGACACATTTAACACCACACCTCCGTTTCTAGAGCTCATGTGGCCCCTTTCCGGTTTGGTATAGATGTAGGTGGACTTTATTAACAAAAAAAATAAATAAATAAAAGTTCACAACAATGAATTTGAAAGATACAGAAAAAATGACTAAATACATAAAAATACAACATAGCAAGTGATGATAAATGCTAGACTGAACTTTTTGAGCACAAGAAACTACTGGATGAATGAGCATAGTAATATACAGTATGAATGCACAAAAGAGTTAAAAATATTGAGAGGGGGATGAAAAACAAGTTATGGATAAAGTACGAGCTGTATTAAATGGTGACTCAAGAGATAATAGAGTTACTCTAATTGAAGCAGCTTTCCCTGATCAATTAGGAATCTAATCAAGTTTATGATTCTACTTTTGGATGATGGATTACTAAGGACTCTTTTGTACCACAGACTTTCTAGCGATGATGAGGGTTTTCTGAGGTGCCATGAAAGAGTAAAAGGGCAAGAAGTCGCAAAGTGAATGGGATCGCCGATTTCTCCACAAGAGCAGTAATCATTTGCTGATAGATGGAAGCGGTGAAGAAAAGGCGGGAAAGGTCCATGTCCTGTAACAAACAGGATTTCTTCACGAGTCCAGGAGAGTGGTTGCAGTTTTACTGTTTTGATGACTTTAAAAACAGAACGACCCATATTTCCATTATCCCAAAGATTTTGCCATTTTCGTATAAATATTTTCTGCAAGTGCTTTTTAAGATGACATCGGGGCTTTGGGGCTTCCAATGGAGCACCTTCAATAATAGCTGCAACAATAGACACAGGCTACAAATGGTAATTAAGAGATGTGTGGCGCTCATTTCTCTACATAATCAACAAATCTATTGAGGCATCTATACACTGCTGGACCAATTTGTTCACCCCGTCTTGGTAATAATCAGGTCCTTGGCTACTGATTCAATTTTCGGCACCCTTTTGAACATCATCGTCTGTTATGAACTTTGTTTCGGATAAGTGTTTCTTCGATGACAGGAAAAGGTAATATCACTGGGAGTCAAATCGGGGCTGTATGGGATGGTGGTTTCAGTCCTTTCACATAAATGTTTTCATCAATTTCTCCACCTTCTTCACAAGAACATCATTTCGCCACTCGTTGTCTATTCATTGCTTCGCCCTGGTATACTTCAGTGATTTTTCTGTGAATGTTCGATGGGGATACATTCTTGGCCTATAGAAATATTACGACTCGCACCTCTGTGAGAGACCTTTTCTCTTGATGTCTTGCCATTACTATCATTGTTTCAGGTCTCAATACTATTACTATTCGAACGACCGGTCTAAGACAACCAGGGTGATCTGTCTCCAATCTGGGAAACAATATTCCTATCTACAAATTCTAGATTCCAAATACTGCTGTTTGTAAACTTTTTTTTTTGGATCAGCCCTCGTATGTATATGCCATATCAGTATATCTAACCTACACAGATTAACTTATTGATTGTTAAAGCACACGCAATTTGTGTGTGTAACACTTCTTTATTATTAGTGGTTGAGTTTGAAATTATTTAATAAAATTTTGACCGCGAATAATTAAGAATTAAATGGCGATTATTTATTTATTTACTACACTGAAAGAACAGTCAGTTTAGATTTTCTCCCAGAAGTAAAAATTCAATAAATATCCGCGATTCAACTGGAATCTGATGAAATAAATATTTTTAAATAAAAGTTTTCTAAAGTCTAACGTATAACCAAATGTCTTGCGTCTTATGATGAATAGTTTCTTTTCGTTGACAAAAGTGCAAATAATATTTTTGCGTCAAAAGAAAATTTATTGATAAAGAGGTTTGTTTCTTTTATCAATCTTTTCATCAGTCAAGCAAAACAGCTTTTGCCAAACCACCAGTCCATTATAATGTAAGATACTTGAAAAGCCGAAACTACTAATTGATCTTTGATCCTCGGATGACTTCAAACAATTTTCCATATTATTTGCATGTCTTACTTGATGCTAAACTTATCGATAAGCAGGCCTATAAAAGATAAAAAGAACTCAATCTTCAGATTAAAGGGAAGATGATAAGATATAATATCACGATTACTTGAATTTTAGTAACTCTCTTAGTAGATCTTTTTTCACTTTCTTGTGTATGTAGTGTAAGCAAATTATAGTAATCGTCAAAAAATTCGAACTCGAAATTTTGATGAATCACTAGATTTTTGGACCTTTCTCAATTTGAAAAACAGACATTTGAAAATTTTCCGTCTGTTTACAGTTAAGATAATTCAAACCTGCTTTGTTAAAATGCTGAAATTTGTTATCAGGCCTTAATATCAAATTTTTAGATTTCTATCAAATTTTCAACAATATCCACTCTAAGGAAGTCTGTCTGTTCGGCTATTTGAATGTAAATCAATACGATTACTACAAAATGGAGCGAGTTGGATATATAAATTTCTGTACATTTGTTTAACATCTATTGTGAGACATCTGTTCAATTTTGAGTCATAAGGGATGGATTCACCGTCTGTCAGAAATATGAAAAAGTGATAATTCTAAGAAGCACTGATTTAAACAACAAATTTGTGATTTCAGGTGTAGTTTTGTGTCAATTTTTTGTTGTAATCGTTTAAAAAAATCGCATCTAAAAATAAATTAAATTTTCGGATACCACATGCCATGATTTAATCGCCAAGGATCAGAAGATTCAATAAAAATGTTGAATTCACGTTAAAGCTTAGTATTTCGCAACTATTTTACACCACTGCTATAGAAGGTATTCTATGGGATAATATCTTTAATACAAAGCATACGAGAGTGTTTTAGGGATGTTTTTTTTTAAAAATTCCGCTGGTTTATCTTGTTTTCTGCTAGTATACAACAAATAATTAATAATACCCTAATTTTTTTTTATCATTCATAGGAACTGTATCTTTACAATTTTTTTTTTGTTTGGCAAGTAGGGAAATAAAGGCCTTTTGTAACATGTTTTTGACCCTATATATTTTCACCCTAAATCTAGGCTATAGGCATTGCCTAGTTTGAAATTCGCTATTAATGCTTATTAACTTCAATAGATCAGAAAATTGCTTGTAAAAAATAATCGATTTTTATTTTCTTATGCAGAAACTATTTGTTAGAAAATTAATTTCCAAGATTTCGTTGAATTTAATGTTTAAACTTCCCTATATGACAAAAATTTATTATTTTTTAAAATTTAATTTTCTTTACACCCACTTTGAAGCAGTCTGAAGACTAATTTGGGATTAATCTCATAAATCTGAGCATTATCAGACGACATACGCGACACTTGAGTCAGCCCCTTTTCAAACTTTCGCTCCACAACAGCGGGATATCAATTAGTCCGATATATTTAGCGTATATCAAACCTAATTATACGGCTTTTATTTGATGTAATTGAGTTACAAACTTGGAACCTTTCAATCTTGAAGTCGTGACCTTGCTAGAACGGCGTCAACTTTTTTGGAATTGCATTTATCTGTCAGTCCATTGCTTTTCGAATATGGTGACTCAAAAATTGAATGAAATAGATATCTTTTTACTTGATCCTGTTTTGAGAACAGGGTTTGTGATATCGAAAAGACACCATATAAAGACCGGGGGCATTGGCTAAGGCAAATGGTTTTAGAAAACGAAAAATATCAGAACTAGAAAGGGTAAAATATCAGAAAAGCATTTCAAATTCAAAACTTTTGACTTCATACTGTGAATTACTGACTTTACTTTTAACACTAATAACTACTAACACATTTTCCTAAAATATTTCTGTGCACAAATTACAACAAAAAGTTCATTTTTTTTTTCAAGATATTTTGGGAAATTCAATTCATAAATGCACTTCATGTGGTCAACTACGGAAAACGTAAAATATAATATTTGTTTGTTGACGTTAAAAAGCCATACTTTCCGCTAATTTCAAAAGATGAATCCACATTTTGTTTGTCATCACGTTCTCTTTACTAATACAAGGAGTGTTCAAATGGAAAGTTATGAAACGTCGAAACAACGTACCAGCACACATATTTGCATATCCCGCTATGAGAGAATGTAGAGAGGCGTCTAGGGATGCGATTGGAGTTTTCGGAGCATGCATGGGTGCCTGCATATTCAAGAGAGCAGAGGCTCTTATAAAGAGCGCGGATCAATTGACGTGGCAATCCATGTAATGAGAAAAATCCGAAAACTACGTAGGTCCATCAAGAACAAAAAACCGTCGCTAATCACGGAGGGTTTAGATTTTGCTTCATGATAACGCGCGTCCATGCGTATCTAAGGTCACGCACGCAGAACTGGCCAAGTTCAAATGGGAGCAGCTTGATCATCCACCCTACAGCCCGGACATGTAGCCGTGCGATTCTCATGTAGTTGGTCCCTTGAAAAAAAAAACATCTGAAAGTTAAGCGCTTCCACTCAAGGACGCTGTAAAGGACTGAGTCACGTCACGGCCACGGGAATTCTGGGAGCAAGAAATCCTTCTGCTCGTTAATCAATAAGATCGTTGCGCTCAGGTCTATGATGTATCCTTTGAATGAAGTCTTCATTTACACCCACAGTGTCGTTTTGTACCGTTTCATTTGAACACCTTTTTAATAAAGATGACTGTGTGTATGTATGTAGACGTTTTAAAAAGACTGTTTGCCTATAGCTACCAGATTTGGCATGTATCTACTTTAGAAAGTGGAAATGCTACATCAGAGCGATTTTTGGGGGTGGGGTTGAATTAGAATTGAAATTAATAAAAAATTAAGTTATATTTTAGTATTGTTCCGCACTTCCAAAAATAAATTTTGTACTGTTTCTAAAATTAAAAATTGTCTTTAAAGATCAAACTTACATGTTAATCGTGTGATTTTTTTTCCTAAATGTTGACAATTTCTAAGAAGATTTTTAAAAAAAATTCCAAAATTCTGCAAAAAAAATTGTTTAATTATTAAATGATATCATTAAGAAGACACCCTTTAATTTATATGATGTAAAAAGTATTACTTTGTTGCTATAGTAAGATGTCAAAATACATAATATGCAAAACATTGCTTACTTTTTAACTACTATTTGTAAATTTAACTACTTGTTTCTAAAAGTTATAAAAAATAATTTAGCTGTTGAATTTTTAGTTTTTTTTTTCACACGTTTGCTCTCCACGGTATATATGTTCCAAATTTAATAGTCCTAGGTCAAACTCTCCGATATGCGGATAGCCAACAGACACAGACGCATTTTCTTTTATTAGTATTAAAGATAACTTTTAAGGTCAATGCAATTCATGTTCAAAAATTCCTCTAAGATTTAATCTGTGCTATGAAATTGTTAGTCACGTTCAAGTTGTCTATAATTTCTTGAAACAGAGACTTATACTTAACCGCTTGCTTGATTATCCCTGGTTATTTTGGGTTCTTCTACTTTGCAGTTAATTATTAGAAACAAATTAATTAGACAAATTCTAACACGCCCATGAAAACTCGGGCGTGTCAGAATTAATCAGTGTGGCTTGCTTTATCAGTTTTACTCGGCCTACAGGAAATGAAAGGGAATATTCAATTTTGAATGGCAGTTTGCCAAGTTTTGTTGATTTCATGGTTCTTTTAGTGGGACTGGTCACGTGTTTTCTCTATTGTATAGTATACATCTACTTAGATTAGTAATGTATAAAAAAGGATAGTTGCGTTGAAAAAAAAGGTAAAATAATGGCGATAATAGATAGCTAGAGCAATGATTTCTCAGACAATGATTCCTGCTACTGAAGGAAAAAAAAAAATCAAATCCAATGAGACAGTGTACGCTGTGGTCTCGTAAGAGAGATTCCAGAGATTAACCGGTAAGGAAAAAGACCAGATACCAATGTACAGAATGTCAAGTATCTTTTTGTGTTGCCCCTTGTTTCAAAAACTATCATACAAAGACTGAAGAATTCTGTTTCATTCGACCGAGATAACTCGGAATAGCAAACTAATATTTAAACTAAATGCTTTTATAGAAATCAAAAATTCAACTTAAAACCTACATATTTCGTTTTGGTTCGTTTCCTTGGGTTTAATAATAAAATTTTAAAAAATGTGATGATTTTTAGCAATTTTTTTTTTCAAAAGAATGTGTAAGAAAAGCTGTAAAAACACGATTAAAAATTCGAATTTATTTTCCGCCCATTGAGCGAGAGTAGTCTCTCCAAAACTTTCTTGCATACTCTTTAATAAATGTGTAATTCCAGAGAACGCTTACACGACATTAACGTGCAAAGATCACGAAATATTAACAATTGTCATGATTTTAGCATTTTTACTGAACCCATCGTGTCATCCTTGGTGAGATTTAATTCCTGTTAATATTGGGTTGGTGCATAATTATCAAGAGTTTTTAAATATTTTCATGCGTTCTTGGATACTATTTACTATGAAAAAAGAAACATGAAAATTCATCAGTGACATTTTAAAATTATTAATCCAGAGAGTAGTCACCATCTACTTCAATAACTTCTTCCCATTTGCTTGCAAGACGATTCCACGAACAAAAAATTCACGGTTCTTGGAGATCCTTCAGAAGCGGACCCCACTAATTTCGTTGAAGTACTTCGATGAACTTTCGAACGCGTTTGGCTTTATTGTTGTTGTTGAATTCGGAAGCGTTTGGCTTTATTGCTGTTGCTGAATTTGGAAGGACCTGTTCAGACAAATTCCATATTTTTCCAAGCTTTTTGAGACCCCGAACGATGGTTGAATGGTCCACATTGAAGGTGTCGGCCAGCATTCCAGTTGTCTAAACTTCATCCCCTTCCACGACTATCATAAGTTCCTGGCAGTCGGAACCCGATGGTCGACCTGTTCCTGGCTTTTATTCCAAGCTAGTATCGCCAGATTTGAAACGAACAGACCATTCGTAGCATCGAATTTCACTGATTGTGCCCTCACCGAGAAGGTCGTTGAGATCGCGAAATGACTGCACTACTTTCCATATTTTCTCAAAGTGCTACAGCATAATACGACGAAAATAAGTAAAAGTTGCCGATATGCATTTTTATAAACTAAAAGAATATTTCCATTCATAAATTTATAAAATATTGTAAATTTTTATTAAAATGTAGCAAGTCAAAGAAACGCCTGATAATTATGCACCAGTCTATAAGTATCCGTAAATCTAATTTGTGTCTTAGACACGTTTTTTCCGTCCGATTGAAACAAAAATTTCAGAGCCCCATTTGTACCCTCAAAGTTAAGCATCAAATTTGATTTATTTTGCCGATTAATCCCTGAGTGCGTTTATTCAGAAATCGAATTTGTGTTTCACATACATTTTTCTCAACAGATTGTAAAACGAAAACAAGATACAAAATTACATGCAATCACAAAATCTCATACCATTATGATATATTTAATTCACTGTGTGTTTGAGTTATCAAGTTTACATATTTATGAATGAAAAGACTGACAGACAATTAATCCATTGTTGGACTGATTGAAAAGTTGATGGGTACCTACATTATAGATGTTAAATCTGTGTAACAAATTTCATATATATAATTCACTTCATTTTGTAGTTACCGTGTTAATTTATATTCAAAATTCCGGACAGACAAACTTTCTTTAAAGGATTTTTCTCAGGTAGAAATCTACGAATTTGGTGTAAAGACCGTATAGATATATTTTATCCTGTAGGCCTCGGTGGCTTGGTGGTAAGGTATCGGCTTCGGAAACGGAGGGTTGCCGATTTGACTCCACCGAAGAATCGCCGTGTAAATGGGTCTGGTGCACTTTAAATCCGTCGGGGCCAAATGTCCTCCCACTGGTGTGGAAATTTGGAGAGGGGGTGCAAACTCAGGTGTCGTCTTCGTTTTCTGAGCGTGGTTACGAGATCCGTTCCAAAATAGCTCTAGTGTTGCTTCAAAATGGGATGTTAATATATAAACTAAACTAATTTCATTCTTTTAGCTGAAAATGTCTTTGATTTAAGAGAAATTAGCTAATTTTTGTCTAGAGAAACATTTTTAAAATTCTTTTAGCTAATTTTTGTTCACAGAGAAACATTTTCCAAAAATGTGATTTTTAATTTCAGGGATGTATAAAACGCGAGGACTCATCAAAATGTCGAATTCGAATTTTTGGACGATTGCATCACTTTTTTACATCATTTTGTATACAAAAAAGTAAAAAAAAAAGTTAAAAAAAATTATACTACCAAAAAAAAAGAGTGGAATTTTAAGATGATTTAAAAATCATTCTTGTGCTGTAACATCTTCGAAAGTTACAGTGGAAAAAATTTACTTTTTAATTAATTAAAATTCTAATTAAATTTAAAGAAATCGTTTCGAAATATATATTTCCAGCTTCCATAGTATATTTATGAGAAGTTCAGTAGCTATAGGTTAAATATTCTAGTCTGTTTTGCGCCAACACCCACACAAAAAAAGCTTAACCAACATTAGATAGTAATTGCTATGTCTTTCTTATAAAAATAGATGTTCATATCTTGCAAAGCAATTATCTTTAAAAAAAATCTTTGATCTAATCTAATCTGAAAATTAAAAAAAAAATCATTTTAATGATATCAATTTCATTTCCTTATAATTTCCTCCTTAATTTTAATAATATTCTCCAATTAAATTCGATGAACAATCTGTTTTAAAGTGTAATGATAGCATTTAAATTTATCATTCAATATTTAATCTTGTGCTTTTGCTAATCACTCATTCCGTAGTTAAATTTTCTGTTTTTGTTTCGCAAGTATAAACTTTTAAATTGATTCTCTAAGAAGATCACCTATTACAGTGTTTCCCAAACTTTGGTAACGCTGAGTACTTACCTCTCGTCCAAAAAAAATGGATGCATTTTAATAATAATAATATATGAATATATATTGTGAAGTACACAAAATTATAAGAAAAGAGAAATAAAATTATTCATAATAAAATATAAATAAAAGTTTTATTGTAAGCAACATTTATTTGGATTAATGAGAAGGATGAAATTGCTTGTGCTGAGACGTCAGATCGCGTAATTTGGTTCCCTTTTTGTTAATTTTAATCTCAGATGGGGTTCCACGTCCAATAGTCTGTTCATTTTTTTTTTTATAGACTTTATCTCTGCAAATGCTGAAAAGGCAACTTCTCATTAATATGAAGTTGGTAAAGGCAAAATGTATTACACAACTTTTTCTGTTAAAACACGATACACA
Organism: Argiope trifasciata; assembly: GCA_026543055.1. NCBI lineage: Eukaryota > Metazoa > Arthropoda > Arachnida > Araneae > Araneidae > Argiope > Argiope trifasciata. The sequence continues at coordinate 1,419,133 of JAPMOQ010043613.1, read as the reverse complement.
TATTGCATTTGTTACCAGAATGATACTGAGGTGCTCTCCTTATGTTATGCAGACCTTCTTTCATTTTGGACAATCACTCGATTTTCTGGGGGTTGACTTTCGCCTCAGCTGCACTCCCATCAAACTCTTATTGTACCACTGGGGGTACGCGTACCACACTTTCGGAAACACTGGCCTATTTCAATGCTTTTCATGACAAGACCTGGTAAAATTTCTTCAGCTCTTCACTGATCATGGTCCAGAGAACCCCAAACCACACTTCGTTCAAAAACTTATTATAAATATGTATAACACTTTTCTCATGAATGCGATAACTAGAGTAAATTTTTTATTGAATTTAACTGACTTGGACTATGTCTTTAGAGATATAAAATTCTTCAACAAATTCGTAAATGGCCCATCTAGCACAAAGGCGATGGAAATGGTGGGATAACGAATTTCCATTTCGTTATATTATATTGAAGATTGAAAAATAAATTTAATTAGTAAACTAGCTTCTTATTTAGACGAACAGCTCTTTTGTTATTTAATCTATAATTGCTATATCTTAGAATTTAGTGGCTGAAAAGTGATTTTCAAGACTTTATTTTGACCGTTCCAAACATCAACAGTTTATGTCGTCAGATATGAACTTAGTTGTAAAGGAGTCTTTCTTTGCCTTCCAGCTTATCAAAGGGTATTCTTTTAATTGGCATTAAACTGATTGTAATGAATTCACGTTTTTTAATAGCATCAAATAAGATGAAATTTAAAAAAAACATTCTTTATTAATCATTTAACAGCCTAAATATTCAATAATTTAGAAGAACAAATGTGTCACCAAAAGCGGCTAAATGACTAAAAAACGTACTATGCCTTAAAAGCAAATATTTGAACACGACATGAATTCCATTGAATGAAGATTTTGAGTATTCATATCTCACTTCCGTATATTTCGAATATTTTAAGTTTTGTGTCGATATCTGAAAGGTCAAAGAAATCACAAGAAGAAAACATGTCTTACTTTATATCGATAACAATTTATATACCTTTTCCATACTTAGTACTGAGAAAAGTTAGAAAACAAATATTATTTACAGCTAAAATGACGCAAAAGCCAATGAATGACCAAACGAGAAAAGGAAGTCGTAGTTTTTGTCAAATAAATGTGGAAGTGAAATTTATTACAGGATTAATGCCATTTTTCTATTACGATTACTCTGTTTACGTGTGTCAAACATTTATCCCGCGTCGTTTTAAATTAAGAAACGCAATAAATAAGTTAATAACAGCTCGCAATTGGAAGATGTCTCGGAGTTTGTCGATCACAGATAGCAATGATGTTTTGGTTTCCTAGTACGTAGAAGGAAAGGACTGTAATAGTCAAAAAATTCCACTTCGACATTTTGACGAATCTTTGCGCTTCGATCCTCCCTGAGTTCAAACAACACATTTTTTGGAATTATGCCTAACTATCATTCTATTTGTATCTCCAAGAAAGCGAACATCACAAAAACACTTTGACTTAGACGGATGGAATTGGGTATTTTGACCCAATTTGTAGATTTCTATCAAATTTTGCACAAAATCTATACTGTAATGTCTTGATCCGGACTGATCAAATAAAGGAATAGAATGTAAGACAATTTGTTTATTTACAGCCATATATTTACACAAGTACAACTTGTTTTAATCTAGACTAAAATATTTGATATTTACGACATTTGGAAGTTGATGATATCTACACAATAGTCGAAGATTGAAATATTTATCGAGAAAAGAGTTCATCAATTTGGCGAAATAGCTCCAAAAAATTAACAGGTTGCTATTAAATACGGCTGCTCCAAGGTGGAGCGTAATTCACCTGTCAGCAATCCAAAAAGTATCTCTCGTCTAATTCCTTCAAAAAAAAAAAAAACATTAAGTTTCTCTTAGACGATGAACCGCACTTGTGATTCTTCAGCTGACATCATTAATGACCAGATACAACGACATTCAAGAGATAAGAAGATCACCCATCTGGCAATCCGGAGCATTTAACAATTGAGGGTTTTAACAGGTGGGGACCGTTACAACACAATAACTAAATAAGATTTTGTAAAGTAAAACTACATTAAGAGATAAAATGAATTATCATAAGAAATGTATTGCATCACGTTATTAGAGAAAGTAAATCTTTCTTATTTAAGAGAAAATATTCAACTTGTAGCTAATTAAAGCTCTATTGGAATAGTCTCTCCGAAACATCAGACAAAGAATAATAATAATAATAAAAGTATTCATCTGCGTAACAACAACAACAACAAATGAAATCTACCATCGTAAATTTCAATATGATCATGAAATGTGAGAACATTATTTTTTAAGTCATTATTTGCCTTAATTTAAGTATTATTTTAACCAGTTTAAATTTTTAAATTGATGGTTTGAAACAATTACGAGACTTCGCTATCGGTCACTTTTCCCCACCTCTCTGTATATATATATATATATATTACGAAGGTCGTGGCTCACCTCGGATCATTGCGGATATCATTCTTCGAAGAGTGGATTGGAAAAGTTATCTATCGATGCGAACAACTACATGAAACTTCGTCTTAATTATGTTGAAAAAGAATCATGTTTTTTAACCGTTTCGCTTACACATTTTTTGAAGTAAAAAATTGTAAAAAGATGATCCCATATTTTATTTTATTATCACTCACGAGGAAACGAAACAAAACAAAATATGTAGGTTTTAAGTTGAATTTTTAATGGGTGAAAAAGCATTTAGTTTTAATATTAGCTTACTGTTTCAGCTAAGGCGAGTGAAAAAAAGTTCAATATTAGTCTTTGCATGAGGGTTTTTGAAATAAGGGACAACACAAAGTGATACTTGACATTCTGTACACTGGTATCTGGTCTCTTTTCTTACTGGTTTACCACTGGAATTTCTTTTACGGGAGCACAGAGTACATTGTCTCATTGGATTTGTCTTTTTCTTTTTCAGCAGCAGGAATCACTACCTGAAAAATCATCGCTTTCTCTATCTTGCGTCATCACCATAATTTTACTTTTTTTTTTCAACGCAACTATCCTTTCTCATACATTACTAATCCACAACCAGGCTTATACTACACAATAGAAAAAATAAGCGACAGTCCCGCCAAAAGAACAGTGAAACCAACAAAACTTGGCAAACTGCCAATCAAAGCTGAATTTCCTTTCTTTTCCTCCAGGCGGAGTAAAACCGTGATAATTTCTGCTTCTTCCGAGTTTTCTCGGAATAGTAATTAATTGCAATACTTACGAACCCAAAATAACCCGGGATAATCAGCCAAGCGGGTAATAACGTTCAACGGTACATTTTATTCTTTGTTCTTGCCCTTGTACTTCTCATGGTTCATTGGAGCTTGGGGGAAAAAGCACTAGTGCTTACAAAACCATTTTTTATCCACTTTTAAACAAAGAAATGTATTTTTTGCGACCGAAACTAACCGCACTCAGAAACCTTGAATTTCATTATTAATAGGATATTAATTTTGATTCATTGTATTAATAAATTAAAAACTTTCCTCCTTTTTTCTTTCGCGGTGAAAGCGGCTTAGAGACGAGTGATTTTCAACTCTTCCCTGAATTGATTTACTGAAGTCAAAGTTTACATACTAGTAAGGAACTTCAAAGAAAGGCCCTTTCCCACGCCAATGGAGTCGAAGTTTTTCGAAGAAAGCACCGAAAATCTAATGTAAAAAACTATATATGTAACTAATGAAGCAAATACATGAATCTTCGCCTTAATTATGTCGAAAAGTAATTGTATTTGTTAATAACTTTTTTTAATCCGTTTTGTTTAATAATCTTATCCTTGTACTTTTTATGGTTCATTGGAGCTTGGAAAAAAATCATTTGTGCTTAGTAAACCATTCTTGATTCTCTTTTAAACAAAGAAATGTCTGCCTTATACGATTAAAATTGACCGAGCTAAGATACTTCAGATTTCATTATTTAAAGATAATTAATAGCTTTCTAGAGCAAGTGATTTTTACCCTAATGATCATGGCCAATCTTTTTCGAGATAGTCACTGAAATGGTATAAAGTAGGATATTAACGATTCATAATTCGATTAATTTTCAAAATCAAAATTTTTATATTCCTGTCATATTCGCAGAAGTATTAATTCTTTGACTAACGATTTGCCCACCAAAATAGCTTCAAAAATTATGTGTGTTTTTTACATATTTTAAGAATATATATATATAAATATATATATATATATATATATAAATGTATATATATATATATATATATATATATATGAGAATTAAAAAATGCATTGTTTTTCTTCATAGAAAATGTTTTTTATGTAGATTTTTATCATGAGAAACTAAATTGCCAGGAAAACC
>JAPMOQ010043613.1:1379251-1405869 GCA_026543055.1 Argiope trifasciata | reverse complement strand
ATTATATATATATATATATATATAATGATGACTCTTATTCTAATTTAAGTCTTTATTAATTTCCTGTTTTTATCTTCATTTAGCCCATTCTAACTACATTTTTAAATTTTTCCTTCTTTTCTGATCAATTTCACACTTTTTATTTAATTAATGCTACACGAATTACTATAAAAAATGCTTAAATCAACAGTTCTCACATTCAAAGTGAAGGGATAAAAATCCTCAATACTTACCACATTCTTTTAAAGATACCTATGATTTCCTATCTTGAGACTACAAACATCAAAATCTCAATCAAAATCCTATTATAATATAACTGAGAGAACAATGGTTCTTTTTCTCTTCTGCTTTTGTGACACAATGTAGACGGACGTACTTCTAGCCATATATTTTTTCTATTCAAATAATGCCTTCCTGAATGGAATAATTCGAAATTAAAAATTCAAAAGTGTCTTCTCCCGGCCACGTTTTTGTTAAAATATTTTTGCATATAAAAAGTGTTTTACTTTTTTGAGCAATCGTGTTTACATGCATACAAGACTATATACTGACCGATGGTCAGTTTTGGACTGATTGGACAGAAAAATAGATACCAATTTACTTTTTAAAAGCTGGAATTATGAAAGAAATTTCACTTATCCAAATTGTTTCGTTTAATAGTTATGTTTACAAGCCAGTGTAAGGATAGGCAGACAGACGGGCAATCCTTTCAAATTTGACAAAAATCGCCCCTTAAATCTTAAAATCTATTAAAATATGATTTGAAGATATTTTGACAGATTTGATTCAAAATTTGATAAAATGTTAAGCCTGAGCACCAAATTGTATTTATCTAGCTTTTGCGTTTTGTAGATATGGGCTTCATTTGTACTTCAACAGCCAGATGTACAGATTTTCTCTTAATGAATTTCCTTAGAAATTTGAAAGATCTCTTTAAATTTTATTTTAAGCTCGTGTAATGATTTCATCCATGTATTTTAAAGCGTTTGGGGGCTATCATGTTTCCAAACATAAAGACAAAAATTATTATAAAAGTATGATTTTTCAGAACCAGAGAGGTTTGAAACATGGAATTCGTCAAAACCTTGAGTTCGAAATTTTGACGATTGCAAAACTTTTTTTTTTATAATCCGTTTATAAGAAAGTAAAATTAATCCTGATTATTAACTTTTTCTCACAAGTATGCCTGATTTGCAATTGTAGCAAAGCTACACCATATAGAATGAATAAACTTGAACTGAGATTAGGTGCTTTCAGGAATTGCAAGCTTCCCTAAATCAAGCTGAAATTCGTATGCTCTTCATCCGTTAGCCATTGCATGAAATATTTTGCACGTTAAATCTGTCGAGGCCAAACGTCCTCCAGCTGTTGTGGTGTGGAAGTTTGGAGATGGGGGGTGCCAGCTCAGATGTCGCAATCGTCATCTGACCATAGTTAAAAATTACGAGATCCGTCCCAGAATAGCCCTTGTGTTGCTTCAAAATGGGACGTTAATATAACTAAACTAAACAAAACAAAACAACTGCATGAAATATTTCTCTATTCAAATATCAGTATTTCATATTGATATTGGTGACATCCACATGGAATTCTTTTTTTAACACTATAAATACTAAGTAAGAGAAATGTTACGAAAATTTAATTCGATATCTCAAAAATTGAAACTTTGTACCAAACTTTCACTGTACTCTTAAAGTAGTTTTAATTGAATCACATAGTCAATTTATGATTTCTCTATATAAATAACCAGTTGGAGTGTTCTCCCTGAAACTCTCCCGTATACTGACTGACAAAGATGTCATCCCCCGCTACTCTTCCGTAAAAAACTGTAAAGCTTGGTGAAGGCCATAAAAACAATAAATATTCATTATTTTCACACATGACTTCTTCATAATATAATGAAGAAAGCCGCTATTTGTCTATTAACCCATTTGCATCATATGAAAATATGAAAAAAAAAAAGGCCCATATCACGGAATTTTTTTTATTTCACATTTAGGTGTAAAATTGCGTAAAAGAAAAAAAAATCATTTTTGAGCATTATAGTTAGTAATTTTGTTCAGTGTGGTAATATTTGAAATGTGGGATGCATATAGGTATATAGTATATAATATGAATATAGTATATATCATATTATATGTTTAGCATATAATATGATGCAGCGTATATATACGCTCCAGTGATAGTGAGCAGGAAAATTGAGCGTATATATAAGCTAATGATGCAAAAGGGTTAATTGAAGACCATTTACGAACAAAAATTAATTCTTTGATATGAATCTAACTTTTTTTAAGGAATTCAAAATGCTATCATTAGAAATTAATCATCGACAAAGATAGCAGGAAATGAAATATGAGTTTTGAATGTGTTTTTTTCAAACCGACTGAAAACAAATTTGATATAGAAATACAATTGAAGGGTTTGCTGCAAGAAGGATGTAGCTCCAATAAAGGGAATCTGGAGTTACATGCTCTATCATGCTGTAAAATAAAAACGTTTGTTGCCAGAAAGATATAGCTCTAATCGTTAGTTCTCGCGGTAATTCAAGTGATGGAGCTGTTTGACTCATAAGTTTGTTTTAATTTAGAGGTAGCTCTTGGTGCTGTCGCCAGTTCTTTGCAAATTTGAATAGTTAGAGGTACCTCTTTTTTTTGCAGTAAACCTTTCATTTGTAGTCACAAGATCATATAACAAATTTCAATTATTTAAGTCATTGCGCTTTTGGATTATCGCTCTTACATACATGAGAAAATAAAGACTGACAGACATTCTACCCCTTCATGGATTTAGTTTCAAATTTGGTAAGAACAGATGATGAATCTGTATAACAAATTTAATCAAACTGTCATGTTTTCTTATATTTGGACGGCCAGCCAGCCAAGCTTTCTCTGTCTGGATTTGTTTCAAAATTTGATAGAAATTTCCAAAATTGTTACAAAGACCACATACTATATTTCATCTGTCCAATTCAAACATTTTCGAATTATTGTGTTCGCAAACAGACATAATTAAAGCAATATACTTTTCGAACTCGGAGGAAAGATCTGAAAATTCATCAAAATCTCATTTTCGAAATTTTTGACAACTACAATAGATATATGATAAATTAAATATTGAGATTCTGAATTAAAACAATAATTTATTATTATTAATATTATTACATTATGTATATAGTATATTAACGAAATTTTGCCATTGTATAATAGAATTATTTGTGAATTGGAATTATAATATTATTCATTTTTTTCCCTTATGAACATTATTCTATCAAAAAACAGACTAAGCTGGATGTTCTTGATTAATCAGAAAGTAGAGAATTTTTCGAATCCTGATTATTAATTATATAATATTTCAACAGCACAATATCTCCCTTTACTTTGTTACTACAATATAAGCCTTTGTTAGTTTATGTTTCAGTAAAATCACGCATCTTTATAAATAAAAAACCAGAATCTATCAATTTTAATTATATTTATTTAATTATATGATTGCGTGGAAATTCCTAAATATTTTCAAGGAATGAATGTCCTCAGTACATATTTAAAAAAACTGTTTTTAGCTTTTTTGGGGGCACTTTATAATTTTTAAGTTCATTTAAAAGTTTTAAATTCATTTATAATTTTTAAATTCATCAGTTTTTAAGTTCATATTTATTTGGATGCATTCCACTGAATTATAAGTTTTATTATAGTCATTTAAGGCGAAGAAAGCTTCTAGCTCCCCCTTCCTCATTCTGTTAAACAGCTCTAATGTTGCTTTAAAATAGGACATTAATATAACTAATCTAAAGTAAACTACACTTTGTTCAATTAAAACTAGATACTGCATATAATTTATTTATCAAATCTCATAACCATTTAACCGTACTTCATTACTGCATAGTATAGATGTTGAATTAGTTTTTTTTTTTTTTTTATTCCCAATTCCTACTGTAGTTTACATTCTCCCTTATATATTTATATATCTTGTTCAAATTTCCAATCATCAATAAAATACTTTTTATTCATCCACTCAAGTTCAAATACATTTTTTTAAAACTTGTAATGGATGCCACTTGATGTTAATACAGTTTTTTCTTTCGAATATTAATTCAGTAGTTAAATTAAATTAATTTTTACTACTTTAAATATTTTAGCAGTTTGTAATGAAAGTTGAAATCAGCAGGTAATAGTTAAATCGGTAAAATGTAAGCATTTCACTATTTTTCATGTGAAGATGAAGAATGAGAGTTCAGTTCTTGGGAAAATCAATCTTTTCTTCATACTTAATATTTTTTTTATAGTTGTTTAGTAAAAAATTACTAAAATAAAAATTTTCTTTGTTGACCTAAATAGGAATTTAATATATTCTTTTTTATATTGTTATTAAGATATTTAATAAAAATGTTTTCTACGAAAGTAATAAAATTAAATATATAATTATATTTACATCTATATAAATAAAAATGAATGTCTGTCTGTATATCTCTTATCCGATTCCAAAAAAACTTCGGCAACATATTGCTTAGACTTACGCGAAGGATATACGCATTAAAAAACCCATCTAAAGTAATAAAAAAATCAGATCTATTTACCGCATCTATTAACCAAGGATTAACCTCCAAATAACTCACCGAGACACAACAGATTCAGTAAAAGAGACTAAATTCAAGTTAGACGTTAATATTTCGTAGCTATTGTGCGTTAATACAAAGTAAGTCTTTCTCAGCAGTAATACTATTATTGGAGAGTGTGCGAGAAAGTTTTAGGGAAACAAATGCTATAGGTTTGAAATTTTAACTAAACATTTAATAAAATTTTAGCGTTTTCTGCAGTAACTTCCCAAAATATAATAGTACAAATAATATTGCATCATCTTGGTTTTTAAAAATTATCTTTTCAACGGTATTAAAGATTTTATGGTATAAATATATTTTCTATGTTTAATCAATTTTAAATGAAAATATTTTAATCTCATTTTCTAATACTAAACTTGAGAATTTGAAGTGAATATTAAACGATTCACACGGCCCAATAAATAATTTCTTTCATTACCATTCTGAAAGAAAACCAAGCTTTGAAATTCTAAAATAATACACAAATCTAATTCATGAAAATGCATTTTTGTTAGAATAGAATAATAAAAATAGAATAAATACTATTTATGCTCCTACTTTACATATCCTTCGATTTCAATGAATGTATTTATTGCCGACTAGAAAATAAGTAACATTAATCCTATCATTTAATTAAACATAATAACTATTTCATATTTGACAATGATATTTCCAATATTATTTCTTCTGTGTCAGCAACGCGCCGGGTACTAGTTATTTATACATCATAATCCAAATATTGATATTCTTTTGGTCCATGTTTCTGCATGAATTAATTTTTGCAAAAAAAAAGTCTTAAAAAGCAAAATCGTTTGCTTAAAAAAAAGCGTTTAATACAAAAGTAATTACATAAAAAAATCAAATAATTAATTTTGATAACCAGATGTTTTAAATATTTAATTTATACCCTCAGTATTTATAAGTAATTTTGCTATCAAATAAATATCGATAATTAAATTTATCTTAATATTGATAATTGATGGAAATAAAATTATTTGAATATTGTTTCATGTTCCGTTTATAACTTGCTTTTTGGGCATCAAAATTAAAAAGTACGTTTTTGGGATTTTAACTTTTATTTTTAGTTTCGAAAAGATTTTTTTCTGCTAAATCCATATGAATTAATTATCATTTTTTTTACAATTTCAAAATAAATAATTTTTTTGCTGTAATATTTTAGTATAATATTAAGATATTATTCGAATTGAAATTCAAATCCAATTCTTTTGTGTTAAAATTCTGCAATTTTCATTTTCTCTTCCTCTTGCCGAAATGTTTACAAGTTCTCTTTTTATTTGTATTCAAAAAAATTATTGTTTACTCATGCAATGTATATGTAGCGCAGCTCAATGAGTATGTTTACTTTTATTATTTCCTTTTCTACGATCAATTTTTGGCTTAGCTCAGTTTTATAGGCAGTATAATCACTAATTCTTCACATAGATGGCACTGCTATCAGTTGACGTCAATGGTAGAATGTTTATAAATATCTGATACCCAGCAAATTTTTTCAAGTTGGTCGAGTATCAATCGTGATGAGCGTTAGACTTGAGTCTCCTGTGAATCCTTGTAGTAAAGAAAGTATTAATCAAATTTTTGACAATATGCCTGCTATTACTAGTTATCCTTTAAGTAATGCCGTCAGGTAAGAAAAATTCTGCATTTTAAAATTTTTTATGTGATTAATTTAATTTAAAATTCATTTCCGTGTGCAGCGCTCAGGTCTACGTGCGCAGTGAATGTTGTGCAATTATTTTTTGTAAATAGATTATATATTTCTTATAAAAAGTTTTTGCAGTTAATATTTAACATTTAAGTTATTTATCGTTATTAATTCGTTTTAAGTACACTTGCTTATGGGGAAATAAACGTGAATGTGGAAAGTGAATATGGATTGAAATGAAGGTCTTGTGACGTCATTGTTCAATGACCGACTTTCCTAATGTAGTGGTAGTATTTAAATAAAAATAAAAAAATGGATCTTCCAAGTAGGCTTAGTGATAGTGTGAAGTTCTGTTTAAATTTATTGAAATTGCAATATTTTATTGCAATTGCATTTTAGGGGGAAGGAAATTAGTTGTAATGCAAACGATTTTCTTATCCTGTAGACTTAAAAGGAAGTGCAAAGGTTGTGTAGGTTTCGAAATGGGAGGTGCTTCCAGAAACTTCCTTTTGGTTTTAATTATTAATTAAAAACTGCGGTTTGGGTTTCGGATGTTTGCGGGGAATTTTGTCTGGTCAAGGCGAAAGAAAGATTGTCTAGCACATAAGTTAATTTTGCGAACTTTAATTTCGGAATTCATGAAGTGCGCATGTATTTTTATTGCAGCTATTAAAGATAATTAAGTAATTAGCAAATTCTCAAATCATCAGTTTTAAATTTCGCTTGTAAATAGATGTTTTTTCTTTTTGTAGTAATACAATTATATTCTAACATATCGGCATTGGAAATTTTCTTAAATATATTTAATATAATTGCAAAAATTTCAATTCTTTTGAAATAAACAAAATAAGCGCTAGTTAAAAGAAATTCGGAAGAATTATATGCTCACTGTTTCAGATTAATTACATTGAATAGTAAAAATTTAAAAATTTTATGCAGTTATGCTATTGAAAATGTAAAAAATTAGTGTCTTGAGGCCAGAATATTTTAATTACGGCCTGAAATATCATTAGCAATTTGATGTATAAGTTCGCTACCATTTTAAAATATCCATTCGTTTGTTAAATTATTTAAGACCATATTGGAAAATATTTCAAGCATATTAGGCAAATGTATTTGTACATATTTGTAGAATTCGAGGGCAATTTTATAATCTGTAAATATGCTGGGAGTGGATGTAACCTAAAAGGAAATAGTTTTAATATGTTTACATGTCTCACTTTAATTACTTCATTAAATTTTAAAATAAATCGACCAAATAGTTGCTGTATTGCTGGAGTCATATTAAAAATTAATATAAAGGTCAATTGTACAGTCCATTCCCTTGGATTTGGTACCTATGCTAATGTCCAATAATTTCGGTTCCTTTTAAGTCAAGATTATGCTGATATTATAAAATCATTGCAAGTAAAATTAAAAACAAAATTGTCGGAATTTCTAAATGTGTTAATATTTGCTTTGAACTGTAATTATTATACTAACTGCATATTCATAATTTTACATAAATTCATTAATTTATTATATATAATATATCAAACTCGCTAAATTTTTTTACAGAAATCAATTTTGAATATAAATTTTAAATAAGAATTAAGGTGCATGAATTTAAAAATTTAATTTTTGAATTGAATTGCTTTAACTCGAAGCAGTTACACTGAAGAATGTGTATTATGCAATTTTAAATGTATATTGTATGAATAACAGACTAGTTTTCAGGTATAAAATAAAACTTGGTAATTTTTACGAAATTCTTGTATTAAAAAAATTCTTGGAGCATATAAGTTTTTAGTGTCTGCTAAATATTCCTATTCTTTGAATAATATCGGTATGAAATAAGTTCCATTTTTTTTGTTTATCAAGTTATCAAATTTTATATAAAAAACATGCAGTTTGAAGTGTATGACATAAATGTAACTTAAATAATCAATGCTAATTTTTTCATGTTTCATTTCAAAAAAAAGAATTAAACTTTTCTACTATCTATTTGTGTAACTTATATAAGTAGTACATGAATTAATTTTTTCCCCCCTAAACAAATGTTAATGATAAACAATCTTAACTTTTCTATTTTATTGCAAGATTGGTTAATTCTTTCATCCTTTCATTTATAAATAACTAATCCATGAAAATTCGTTTTTATTTTATTTCATTCTCTATTATAGAAGGAACTTTGAAAAAAATTATATGCACTTGTTTTTATGTAAATGTTATATAATCATGTAAATTTCTTTTCAGTATGAAGCCCCAACAGTACTCAATATCCATTGGTACAGGGTCTCTGTGGTGTTCCTGATGTACCCCATGCCGCCAACGTGTTGCTATTAAATGCAGAGGGCAGCGGTGTGGGGAAATTTAAAGAGCCCCCTGTGACTGAAACAGTCTCAGTGAAGGTAAAGGTCATGTTTTAAATTTGTTATAAATTTTGTTTTTTCTTTGAATTTAATAACTCAAAGCCAATATATAATATAAATTTTCCTCTGTCAGATTATTATATTTTAACTTCAAAGTACTAAGTAATGAATAGTTTAATACTCTCAATAACTGTTAATTTTAATTGTATTTATTTACTCTTTAAAATATTCTAATTAAAAAATATTAAATAATATTAAGTATATAATCTTAAGAACTGAGAACTTAAAGTAATCGTATCAAAATTAATTTCTGTTTAGTAGATTAAAGTCTATTAGATTTTAAAATTTTATAATTATATTAATTGTTGTTCTGCTGTTAATTTACTATATTCTTGGATTCTCTGCTATTGAGATTATTAAATATAATATTTAAAACTGAAAGTAATGAGTAAATAAATATCGGCTTTCATGTAGGATTGTTATTGGCACATTTAGGCCCAACAACAGTAATGATTCTATATAATTTCATTTTCTGTTTTAATTTGCAAGTAATATAAGGTTACTTTTCATAAAGACCTACTACATAATAAGCATTATAAATTTGAATTTTAAATTGGGCTGTCATTTGTCATTTCTTAAATAAAAAATGATAGTTTCTAAGATTAATAGTCTAAATTATTTAAAATTAAGAAAAAATATTTCTAAAAGATTTATAAATTTTCTAGTGGGATGAAGTGACGAAAGATTCATTGGATGGAGCAGTTGTATTAACTTTCAACTTCCATCTTACGGATTCAAAAGTATCAGTATGGAACTCTGTGCTGTGGAAGCGACGCTTGTACATCCAGGTGCCAGAAGGTGGAATGTGTGATGGGTCTAAAGAATCGTAAGTATATGTGTCAATTCCTAGTTGGTTTTAAAAATATTCTTTATATATTAATTTCTAAAATTAATGAGTTTTTTTTTTTTCCTACAGATTTTTAACTCTTCTTGAATTTGCTGAAGATGAATTACAGTGCTCACATGTCATTGTATGCTTTAACAAGAACAGACCTGATAAAGGTAAGAATTGGATAATATCAATGAAATTTATGTATAGTCTGTAAAGTATTGTTCCTTGATCTTTTAAATTGGAATAGTTGAATAAAACTTTTGTTTCACTTTAAATATAGAAGGGAGAGATTTAGTTTTAATATAAACTTGAATTAAAATTTATTTCCCTTATGCTAAAAAAGAAAAATACTCTGCATGTGAATTAAAATTATTTGTTTTAATAGTTAAGAAATCAAAAAAATTGGTTATTTCTAATTAAGATTAATTTTAAGATTAATTAAATATATTATTTTTACTTTAGTACAGATTAGCATGTGTATTTTTAATATACGAATAAACCGAGTATTTATATAAATTTTCTAGTTTTTCCTTGGAAGTCAATTCTAAATTCTTGAATTGGCTTTCCATGCCTGTACCAAGGATGGTAAATATCTATTAAAAAAGTGAATATATATTAACACATTAAAGGTGGGGAATCTTGACGAAAGTATGCTAGGTAACGTAAATCTAATCGTAGTAATACGACTCCCACCTTTAATGTGTGAATTCAAATATTCTCTCGGTTGTATATTCTTGGCAACATCTTATTTTTTATTCTATATTAAATACTTAGTGATATAAATGTCTATTTAGATTTTATTCTTGATAATAGGCCTTAAGTTCAAAATATCTTAAAATCAAAATTTCCCTAAGTTCAAAATTAAGAGAAAATAAATAATCAAGATATTTACTTTAAAGATTTTGAATATGAAATTTAAGTAACTTTTAAATAGAAAGTATTATAGAATCTATTTCAGTATTTAGAAAAAGAAATTGGGATTGCCATGCTAGTGTAATGAATCTCTTGGGTCTTGAAAATCTTTAATCAGTTTGGTTAAGGATTATCACTAATATAAAGTTTTCAAAATAATAAATGTATTATTTCTTGTGTAATTGTAGTTAAATTGATTGAATATTTTAAGTTAAATTTTTTTCCCTCCAGCTGCACTGATCAGAACCTTCATGTTCCTTGGCTTCTCCATGCTAGCACCAGGCCACAAGCTTGCTCCTAGTAATGCAAGTGAAGATACCTTGTGCATGATCTACATCATTGAAGATTAAAGTCACTTTGTTTCCATTTCACTGGAATGTTTGAATGTCATCTGTCGTGACTCAACTCGAACTTTAAACCTCTTATCTAGGGGGCTCTTGAATTTTCCCATACTTAACTTTCCAAACAACTTTGGCTTCTTCTTTATTTTTCTTTCTTTTCTTCAATCTCTGCATTGTTGGCGGCCTCTTCATTTCAACAGTAAAGAATTGGAAGTATTTCAATAAAAACTTAATGCAAATTTTATTTTTGTAATTGACGCAGCCTTTAAGATCAAATCAATTAAACTTTTAAATGAATTTCATTTTTAAGCTTTGCTATTGTTTTGGGACCAAGTATTGTTCTCTTTATATTCTGTATACCTTTACTTTTGAACAAGCCCCTGTTCTTTGGAGAATTGCGTTCTGTATTTGTAGCTCAACATGTTTGTGTATTTTTTTTCCTTGTAGGTTTTAATCTTAACTATTGTAGTATTGTTGTTCATTCCAAGTTTTGCAAGTTTGTCATGTCACTTAAGCTTTGCCTAGTTTGTTTGTGTTGTGGTAGTTGGGTGTAATTTTTCTACCCATTTTATCTGTACTTATTTGGAAAAACACTTGTGTAATAAAGGAATTCGAATAAATATTTGTCTATTTTTTAAAATGAGTAGATGTGTCATTATATTTCATCAGAATAAAAATATACTAAGTGCTGGTGAATAAACAAATATTAGCAAGATACATTTCAAAATTGATATCCATACCTTTGAAAGCAGTGAGCAGAAATTTTTAAGAATATTAATAATGTATATAGTTTAACTAATGGTTTAATTTTCATGCAGAAGAAATAAGGCTAAACAAAACATTAACTGATCTTCAGTAATGTTTTGATTACAGAAATGGAAATGTGAGGCTTTAACTGTTCCTGGGGCACAAGTTTAAGTGGATTAATTCTTTAATGTGTGAATTTTAATTTTTACAGGATTGAGTTTGAAGCTATATAAATGCATTGCTTATAGTGCAGTATTCAAAAGGGTTAAATCAAAGGATGTAGTGCAGCTAAGCTAAAAATGGCTTTGATGGTGTGAATTAACCGATAAGGGTCGAAAACATTTTTTCATCGTAAAGTCCCGAAATTAGAATTTGTTAGCTAGTTCTTGATGGAATGTGAATGCCTTGAGAAGAATTCTTTAGCCGAGCTCAGTTATGGTATTGGGGATCAATTGTTATTCAATGGATCTCAAGTTCATTCAACTAGTTAATTATGCAAAGTTGTATTAAGTTAGTAAATGTATAAAAATTAAGAAAAAGTTGTTGAAGATGATTAAAATTATGCTGTATTGTGTTGAGCTAAAACAGTTGTATTTCAAAAACGCGTTCTTTAGCATATTTATACACTTAACATTTATCGTAAATGCATCATATGTTCTTTTTAATTTTTTACTTAATAGTTAAATTTTAATCTTTTGTACTAGATCGCTTACACTAGAAAAATCCAAACATATACTTAGAAACAAAGGCATTATCTACCCTGTTAATATGTTGGATATTTATTCTTTGACTATCAATGGTTATGCTTAGAATCTTAACATATCAGACGATTGAATAATTGGTTTAAACAATCTCCCGGATTTTTAGATTGCAATAAATTATCAATGTAGAATACCTAATGACATATTCTGCTGCAGAAAAGGTTTATGTAGATTCTTCTTGGATAGCACAAAATACAAATGGCAGTAGCACCTAATAAACATATGATTTGAAAATAAACGTATTTTTCTGTACAGTAGTGAATTGAATAAAATAACAGCAAAATTGCCCTCGGTGTGAGATTTTTAGCAATAGGGGGAAAAGTATGTTGAAATGTCAAGATATTTCATTCTTAATAATTATTCTATGCCAATTTTGGAATTTAAAGAATGTTATCTTTTCCTTCTTAAATTAATTCTACATTTTATACAACATAAAAAATTCTTTTGGCAAGCATTTATGAGCGAAATGTTTGCACTGTTGAAGGGCTAGCAAACATTTCTCTCAAATATGCGAGTCTGAAGATTAAAAATATGAAAAGAAATCTTAAGTAAAAACGAAAATGTATCAAAATAAATTTTGTTTTGCATTATATTAATGGCAGATTGCATCGTCTATCAATCGATTTATACTATATACTGGCTTAAGATTATGCACCTGATATTTTTCGTTTTTAAATGAATGCCTGTTTCCACCTTAATATTTACAATAAAAAGAATACATATATGATGAATATTGTGTTCGACTAGGAAACAAGATATGTGGAATTTAATCAGCGTAATTTTAATATCAAAGTTACAAATTCCGACACTTAAATAATAGTACACATTTTGAAATTGTTTGAAGAAATAATTTAATAACTTGTAATGTGTTCTTTTAAAATTTGAATGAATTTCAACCGAAGTGCCATTAATGATAGTTACCAGAAGTTTCAATGGATGTGTTTATACATTCCTCTTGTAAAATTGATTTTCTTTTAAAATCATGTTTAACACATTTCTGTCATCTGACATGGTTTTTCAATGATGTTTAAATTTCAAGATAGAGTTCGTAATTTTATTTTAAATTTAAGTAACAAGCATAACTTTAATCATTAAAAAAATTATTCTTTTTTTTCTAGCAGTGTGAAGTCGAAGCTGGGTAAATGGAAATAACAAGAAATTCCGAGGGGATAAGAAAAAAAAAAAAAAAACCTTTTATTTATACGATATACAAATTTAGTGTCATAGCTTAAATAACGACAATTTTTTGAGAAGAAAAATATTGAAAGGCTATGATGGTTTATTTAATTTTCATTACCAAATCGTTTGCCAAACAATTTTATTGAGTTTGAGTAACGTTGCGAGAAATTCAAACGATTATTTGCTATTGCAGAATATTTTTGTGTGATCGATAGATTTATGCTGTCTGAGAAAGAAAACATGTATATTCTATGTACAAGACTGCGAATTGTAACGAATAGAGTCTGTTAGATTGTACCATGAATGTTTTCCCTATAGGACAAAACCAGGTTATAGGTCATCTTTGTCAATTAAACTGTCATTTTTGCGAAAGCGGTTCATTTCATATGAAGAAATTGGATGTGGTTTGTTCGGTCCAACAGCTTTCTTGTTTTTTAACCACCAACAACATATTGCTATGCAACAACAACAATAAAAAAATTAAATGTGTTTTTACCTATATTTAAAGTGTTAAAGTAAAGGCTCATGAATCCAGGAATATTTTCCCTATATGTGTGTGTTCTTTGGTGTGGTGATTAAAATATGGAATTATTTCTTAAAACATAATTTTAATTAAAAACGAAAATATCTGGTTTCTTAAATAAGAGATTTTTTAATATTTCCAAATATTTTATTTCATCGGTGTTTTTTTTTCATGCTTTATTACATAATATTTTATTTTATCATCTAAAAAATAAGTAAATAAAAGTAAAATAAAATATGTTGTACTCCTTTTCTAGATTGACAGCTGAAGAAGCGAATTAATTCATAGCTTCATGCTGGATTTTTCGCTAGGCAATATCTATGGCTACTTGTTTGATAACGGCTTAGCAACACAATTTTTAAAAAATGCTATTAGTTTAGTTGCTAGATAAATTTGTGAAAAATATAAATTCTATAATATTTTTCACATTATATTCTATTATTAATTATAAAATTTTTTAAAGCTTTAATAGTAATTAGTCTATTATAATGGTCTATCTATATATTTTTAACAGTTAATTTTATCAGTCTGTTATTATCTGTTTATTTGGTCAATATTTATAAATGCTGGACACTTAGTTGAGTAATATTGTGTACAAAAGTAAATGTCAAGCACTCATAAGTAGTAAAGAAATAAGTATAATATATAAGTATTATATATGTAACAATCCAATTTTAATTTTAATTCATTTCCAAATTTTTATCTTAAATTAGCACATTTTGCATCATTCTAAAAGTTTCTTTAATTTCTCTTCCGAAATCCCTTTTTTTTTTAATTATTTCTAACACGCGCTATAAAAAACTGATAGTTATTGTAATTTCTCACATTTCGAGTGAAATTATATATATATCTTAATCAGCGCAACTTGGAATTATTTCATTTTACATGTTTCTATAGGTAAATGGTCAATCTGTTGTTAGATTTGACACAGAATCTGGAAAGTGTCTACACTATAAAGGTTAAATATATGTTTCAAAATTTATTTATTTCTCTTCATTTTGTAGTTATCGTGTTATATCAATAACCAAACAGACAGACTTACTTTGATCGACTTTACTCAAAATTTAATAGAAATCTGCAAATTTGGTGTATACCAAATTTCAACAGTCTGGCACAAATCGTTTATAAGCTATCTTTGTAACGAACGTTTTCTAAAAATGCGTTTTTCGAACTTCGAGTAGTCTGAAACATGGCGGTTCGTTAAAATCTCGAGTTCGAATTTGTTGATGATTGCTGTTTTTTCTTTACTAATGACAATTGATGATTACTTTTCTATGAATACGGGAAAGTAAAAAATATTACTGAATCAAAAAAATTAGCATAAAACAAATAATAAACCTATTGAATAAATTAAAAATTATGAAATAAATTGTCCAAGAAGAGGAACCTTATAAAAGTCTAAATCCGAAGCTGTATTGCCTGATAAAAGGATAAGATTTTTAATCGGTGGCTCAGAAATAAGCTTCTGCTAAGAATAAAATGGACAATCATTCCAAAAAAGTTTCTATGTAATTTCGTCACTGATTATATGCAATAGTTTCGGAATCCTCATCATTTTAAAATGTGAAATTTCCTTTCCCTTTTTTTTTTAATTTAAAAAGTACAACCACACGGTATTCAAGGATGTATTTTGAAATATTCTTCGAATAGTTCTTGATAAAAGATGTTTTCCGAAGGTCGCAGCAATTTTTCAAACTTTCATCATTTGGATGTGATGCCATATCTCAAATGATTTTTATTTCCTTAATAGATCATAATTTTTTTTATTTCTTTAATGATAATAATTCCTCTTCCTGTTTTTGAATAATATTTAAAACCGTTTCTGACTAAGTTGAATATTATTTATAAATTCATCTGTATACTTATATTGTAGAGGCATTTTAATGATTAAATTCCGAATCTCCCAAACTATTTCTTGAGAATTCCGGAGAAAATTGTTTTATAGTTAATTTTTTGTTTATTTATTTATTTATTGCTAATTCTGGCACTTTACAAGCCCTGTAACAGTTATCTTCAGTATGTAAGCCAAAATGAGCTGCTCGTGTTTTTTCAGTAGCAGCAACTAGGGCCAAGATAACGACTTAGCTACTTCATACTTCACATTCGCTTGCACAACCCTTTTGCAGGCAGCACATTCACACACGTCACAGAACAGGAGCCATGCCCATACCGGGACGCTTAGATCACGGGTAAGACACGCAATCCCGATGCCAGAGCACCGGCCTTTATTATTATTATTATTATTATTCAATAACAACCATCCTAATTCTGCAATAACGCTATTATGTATCTGTAATATCACTTTCCTGTCACGTTTTGTTACTTTTTAAAAAAATTATTATCATCGTTGGAAAGAACGATTTTCAGAATTGTCTAATGAATACCGAATCAGTGATCTTTAAGTTTTGTAACAAAAATGAAAATTCTGGAAAATGAAAAAAGCATGACAGTGTATCGTTCAGGAGCAGAAAATCATAGATTCTTCAGGAAAATTCTATATCTTGTCACAGAAAGGATATAAACTGAGACGGTATTGGATAGAGTACATAAATTATTTTATTTCTCTTCGATTTACAGTGAAAATGTTTAACAAAAATGTCGCTATTTTCTTTTCCGAACCCTTAGAATAGCTAGAGGTATATTTCCAGTACCAAACTACAATTAACGCATCTTAAACCATTAATCGCGTCCATAATATTTTATTGTAAAATAATTGCCTAATATAAATCGAACGATTGCTCCAGCTATGAGCATTTATAAGAGTAAATAGTGCAAATTCGATTTTGAGAACCACTCTGTCATCTGTTATATTGTGGAGTGAGTCATTGCCAGAAAAAAAAAAAGAATCCTTTCTTTTCCGCTATTGAAATCATTTTTGTCATGGACATAGTGTTATTTCCGTCTCAGTCCTCAAGGCGGAAGTTAGCGAACGAAGGCTGGTTTATGACCTTTCCTTCTAGTATTGACGATCCATGGAATGATAACCGAATTGCGTGTTTAAATTGCCGTTATAAAATGTTAATATTTTGAGTGCAATTTTTACAATAACAACTTATAAATCTTTATCTCTACTAATAATAAAGAGGTTGACTCTTTACAAGCCAGATTAGTAGTCCTTCAGCTATCAAATTTGGCATAAGTGTACTTCGAAAGATAAAAATGTTTTCACAAAGGAAATTTTTTTTAATAAAATTAATAAAATTTTAATAATTAAAAATTAAGCAAAATTTTATGTTTTTCCGCAGAGAATCTTGAAAATATAATTTTTATATCAAAATAATTTTACACAAATTAATTTTCGCATCATCCTAAAAATTTGAAAAAATATATTTTCCACGATATTTATTATTTTAATGTATAATTTTTATAAATTTTTCAAAAAATATTTTAAATGTATTTTACATATGCATTTAATATACTACATTGCTGAAATGAAATTCAGATATTTATCATTATTCTTGCATCTTTGTGTCATCTTCTTTATTGGTGACGGACAAAATACGAAAATTATACTCATTTTTCCCATGTTGTGTACATTTCAATGTAAGACATAGTTTTAATAAAATTTTCTGAAGGTTTATTTTATTTTCATTCAAGGCTTAGTTTTAGAACTGAGAATAATAAAGAAATTAAATAGAAAAATTTTAAAAAAATAATTTGAAGTGAATATGTTTAAAAATATTTTTGTTCTTTCCTTAAGTATTATCAGATATAATAAGGTATATACCAAATATCAAATTCATAGTGCATTGAACATATAAACTTCTAACCATGTATATGACTTCTAAATTAGCAACATGGTTTTATATGCCAATCAGAATCAGAGAAGTTATTAGCTGCTTTTTGATAAATAATTTTCTTTTTATTAGAAATCATTAAGACCAAAAAATACTAAATATTTATTAAAATATTTTTAAGATCTTTTAATTTCAGTGAATCAAAAGGCAAAGGCGGCTGGTTGTTAAAGAAAATTGGTGTTACCGAACTTAATGAATTTGATTTAATATCGCAATTCCATATTTAATTCAATAATAGATAGATGTCTAGTGTTTGATATTTGAGCCAATGAAGTTACATATGAAAATGTTCCCATATTTCACCCAGTTTCCAAATAGGGACAAATCATTCAGTACGAGTAGTAAATTGATTCATAGACGACAATAAAATTTATGACGCAATACGCGTAACAGTATTTCCTGATTTTAGCAGAAAAATAAGGCATCTATGTCATAGAGTTTTATCAATTATTTATCTTATCACCACGGCTGATAAATTTCTTGCTGTCCGCATGCGAAATTCCGATCAATATGTAAAGCTGTTTTATCACGAAGTAAGTAATAGAAATTATTGAATTACTTACAAAAGATTTTTTTCGTTGGAGACATTGTTTTTCAAAATGTTACTTCAGTGTTTTCTGTAAAAACGGCAAGATTGCTAACGCGTCAAGATTTATCAATATTTTACTATTACTTTTGACTATTATTTATACACGAGCCGCATTGGTGACCAGATAAGATTATGATATACTGAAATTTGCAATTAATTTTTCAATGTAATTTGTTCTTAACGACATTAAGCAAAGCAATCTTAAGCTTCAAATTTTGGTCAATTTATATATATACGTGCGATTTTAAAAAAACTTATACTGTTTTGTTCATTGTATTATGCATTTCCTTAATTTTCTTTCATCGCTCTTAAAATGTGAGCTTGAATTTAAACCAGTAGGTGTGATATCTTTCTTTATTCTTTTTAATAAACTTGTCAAAGAACGCTTTTCATGGCAATGTTGTGATGGCAAAATATGAACTTTTGGCGTGAATTTAGTATTTTTACCAAATCTAACGATACCTCCTTGGCAATTAATCCCTCGCGAATCGTTAATATTATCCGAAAATCAAATTTTGTCTTTTAGAAATGTTTTTCTCAACCGGTTGAAACAAATTTTTGATACAAAACTGTACTTGTATTTAAAAAATCTCGTACCAAATTTAATATGTTTAAGTCTTTGCGCTTTTGAATTGAGACTTTATATGGGATGCTGACATTTGCAATTAATTATTCAATGTAATTTGCTCTTAACGACATTAAGCAAAGCCTTTTTAAATTTCAAATTTTGGTCAATTTTATACGTAACACGTGCGATTTAAAAAAACTTATACTGTTTTGTTCATTGTATTACGCATTTCCTTAATTTTCTTTCATCACACTTAAAATGTGAGCTTTAATTTAAACCAGTAGGTGTGATCTCCCCAAAAATTTCTTTATCATCTCTAATAAACTTGTCATGCCAAAGAACGCCTTTCATGGCAATGTTGTGATGGCAAAATATGAACTTTTGACGTGAATTTAGTATTTTTACCGAATCTAACGATACCTCCTTGGCAATTAATCCCTCGCAAACCGTTAATATTATCCGAAAATCAAATTTTGTGTTTTAGAAATGTTTTTCTCAACCGGTTGAAACAAATTTTTGATACAAAACTGTACTTGTATTTAAAAAATCTCGTACCAAATTTAATATGTTTAAGTCTTCGCGCTTTTGAATTGAGACTTTATACGTTTCTATAGACGTTAAATCTGTGTGCCGTTGTAATGAGTGCTAAATTATATTAGAATAGTTGGTCACAGGAATTTCCTCTGAACAAATTTTGCACAGAATTCGGAAGAAATCTGAAAATTCGGTGTTATGTCAAATTTCATTAGCTCAAAGCGTTTTTGAATTATCTTTGTCACAGATAGAAAGATGGACATTTTCCAAACATGTGGTTTTCGAACCCGGTTAGGTCTAAAATGTAAAGATTCGTTAAAATATCAGGTTCGAATTTTTTGACAATTACTATACATTTTCTGTTCTACGTAAATGAGAAACTAAAAATAAATCTATCTTTGACTTGCAACATAACTCGCATATCCGCTTACCATTTAACCTTACATCCGCTTTAAATTGATCGAGCTCATTTTTCGAGGATATTTTCGTCATCAAAAATGAAAGAAAATTCCAGATTGTAATATTGGTAGCAACAATGAAAGCGATTTGACATTATTTTTACAACAGTAAAATAAATTATTATAAAGCAAGTTCAAAATGTTTTTAAATCTGAATTTAATATTGGAAGAACTATTATATAGAGATTAAATTGATACCATTAAAAATATACTAAACTCTTTTTTAATTCCTGTATTATTTTGGAAATTATGTGGGCGTTTTACAAAGGAAAAATACTCATATTTCGCTTAATTTCGAATTCTTTAAAATGTTAATCAATTATTCTGTCTTGTACATTTCTACCTTCCAAAGTGTACCTACGCAAAATCTGATAGCTCTAGATTTAGCAATTTGTTCTGTTTATCACAAATAGACATACATACATTTATCTTTATTATTAATAAGTATAGAGAAGAAGACAATTTTTTATATTTATTGTTAACGTGTTAAAAATTTCTATCTTACTTTTTTATTTATTTAATTACTAGCTGGTACTCGGCGCGTTGCTGCTACAGAAGAAATAATTTAGGAAATGTTTGAATTTGATATAGTTATCTACTTTAATCAAGAATAATATGAAAAATGATATTTATTTTCTTGTGGACAATAAATACATTAATTTAAATGGAATGATATACAAAGGAGAAGAACAAAAAATATTTATTCTACTTTTATTATTCTATTCTACAAACAAATATTCATTTTTATGTAATAGATTTGTGCATTCTTTTAAAATTGTAAAGCTTGGTGTTCTTTCAGAATGGTTATGAAAGAAACTATTTATTGTATCTCATGATTCATTTAATACTCGTTCAGAATTCTCAAGTTTAATGTTAAAAAGTGTGATTAAAATATTATCTTTTATAATTGATTAAACATAGAAAATATATTTATTCTATGAAATCTGTAATATAGTTGAAAAGATAATATTTTGAAAACTAAGATGGTACAAAATTATGTGTACTATAATATTTTCAGAAATTACTGCAAAAAACAGTAAAATTTTATTAAATGTTAAGTTAAAATTTCAAATAGGATTTTTCCCCTAAAACTTTCTCGCGAACTCTTTAAAAAAATTATTACCTCAGAGAAACACTTACATTACATTTACTTACAACAACTACGAAATATTAATATCTAGCTTGATTTTAGCATCTTTATTGAATCTGTTATGTCTAATTGGTGAGTTATTTGATGGTTAATCCTTGGTTAATCAATGCGGTAAATAGATCTGAAATTTTTTTTATACTTTAGATAATTGTATTATACCTATAACCTTCGCGTAATTGCAAGCAATATGTCGTCGAAGTTTCATCGGAATCGGATGACCGGTATAGCAGCGAATAAGAGCACGATCACGAGACCTACAGACAAACATTCATTTTTATTTATATAGAAGATGATCTCTGGCACTGCTGGATGACAGGCTTAATATTTTATCTTAATGATGACTAGTTTCCTGCTTTCAGCGACTGGTTTCATGCAAACATTTCAATATTTGGCTACAATTTTTAGCGATTATTCACGTTCACAGTTTAACATAGCGAAGAATGAGAACGCGCCCGAAAAAAAAATACTATTAAGTCTTATCACGGTCACTGATAAAAGTCACTAGTTGTAGCACTTAACAACTAAATTCTTCTTCCTAAAAAATGCAAGGTGAATTTTTAAAAATTACTTTAGCCCATTGGACATATATGATGTGAATATAAATTTACTTCATTTGAAAATATACTAAAATAAAATCGCTTCATATAATGACAAATATGACTATGCATAACATCTTACATATAAATAATCCAGGAATCCAGGTTATGCGAAATGACATGCATATTTGTGTTTGTCTTGTATCTGTGATGTAACTCAGATTCAAAATTCCAAAATTAAGATTTGCAGTGAAAATTGTTTTAACTAACATTTCTTTCTAATCTAAATACATTTTGAAAAATAATTTCATGAACATTTTGCATTAATACTTTTCATTTTTCTGGATTTTTTAAAATTCGTAATTACAGAAGCATATTACGAAGATATGCATAGCATATTATTTTTGTCAACATATAGCTTCTATACAATGATAAAAAAAAATTGAAAAAAAAAATTTTAAGACATATGAGTTAAGCCTAAAAAAACTTTTTTGTGCTATGATGTTTAAGGACTAGAGATTCGATTTTAAAAAAAAATGTCTGCGCATACGAGCAGATAAAATATCTTTCAGATATAAAAGAACAAAGAAAAAAAACTTATGATTCGCTGTTAAATGCGGTAGATTTATCCTCAAAGGGAAAATACTCTAAAAAGTTTTTAAAAAAAAAATCAAGTCGTCAGAAAGTTCTGGACATAGTAGGTCAAATGCCTAACATGTCATTTTCTTACATAATACTTGCAGTCTCCTTAAATTAATGGTTCGAGTGTGAAAAAAATACGGAAGTTCTTTTAAAAAATTACAAAATAGAAATCGTGAGAATTCTGACTTGAAGTTACATCACTTAAGCACATGTTATCATTTAACCACAGTAAAGAGGAAAATACTGGTGAAAAAAGGAATTTTCTTTGTTAATTAAATCTGCTTTAATTTTAATTCAGCCAAGAAACTTCTTCATTAAAAAATATTGAATGTATTTTGTTTATTACTAAAAGAAGGAAATGACTAAGAAAATTAGAGCAAAATAGGTCAAATGATATTCTTGTATACTTTTAAGATTTGGCATGAAAATATTTACTTGAAATTGCATATTTAGAGTGCGATATGTTATCATCGCATTTTTTCCGTCAACCAATTATAAGAACATAAATTATTTGATAATGAAATCTAATTCAATTTTAATTCAGCCATGAAACTTATAAAATATGTTGAGTTTTATTTTATTTTTTAATTCAGAAAAAAGAATTATCATTATTAAATAAAAACGAAACAAAACTAGCGGAAACGGCCAGACGATTTTTTCCCCGTATGTTTCTAAAATATAGCATGAGAATTATTAAATGAAGTTACATCAGTCATTGCGCAATATGATATCTTTGAACTACAAAAAAAAAAAAAAAATAGCTATGTAAAGATACAAAATAGTTTTCTTTTGGAATTACACCCAGTTTAATTTTAATTTAGCCATGAAATATCTTATAAAAAGTATTGAGTTTTATTTTGATTCATGATTAAAAATTGACATCCATTTTTAAACATAAATAAAGAAAGGCAGAAATTGCTAAACGATATTTTCGTTTACTTTTAAAATATGGCATCAGAATAATTACTTAAAGTTGCATGACTCAGAGTGCGATATGTAATAATTCAAATTTAATTATTAGCCAAATATAGGAAAAATTAATTTTTTGGAATGAAATTCAATCAATTTAAATTATGTCATAAAACTTTTTATAAAATATATTGAGTTTTATTTTGGTTTATTGTTTAAAAAGGGAATATCATTGTTAAACAAAAACGAAACAAAACTGGTGGAAATGGTCAAACGATTTTTTTCACATGTTTCTTAAATATAGTACGAGAATAATTAAATGAAATTATATCACTGATGATGAATCGCCATTGAACAACAAACAATAATTATGTAAAGGAAAAAAAATAATTTTTTAGCATTTAAATCTAATTTAATTTTAATTCAGTCGTAAAACTTTTTATAAAAAATATTAGGTTTTACTTTGATTTATGATTTTTTTTTACTTATATTTAAAATGCCATTTTTTAACATAAGTAAAGAAAAATAGAGAAATTATCAAAAGGTTTTTTCGTGTATTTCTAAAATATGACATCAGAATAATTCCTTGAAGCTGTATTACTCAATACATGATAATTTAACATTTAATTGAAACAAGTAACAAAGTAAAGGGGGGAGGATATAATTTATTTTGAGAATTATAATGAATTTTATTTTAATTCATTCTCGAATTTTCTTTAAAAAGTAATTAGTTTTAATCTAGTTTGTATTTAAAAAGGGAAATATCATTTTCATTAAAAGATTAACTAAATTGGCAGAAGTTTTTATTTTTTATTTTGTTTGTTTGCTTCTAAAATATGGGATTTTAAATTTCATCCTACTGTATAGAGGGTTAATTATGAACAGTAGATATTTTCTCGTTGATCGATTTTATCTAAAATTGCATGTAGATGTACAATTTTGTTATCAAAACCCTAAATCAAATTTAATATGTATAATGCAATATAGTGTTTTTTCCTCATTAGCAAAGAATAGACAATCACAAAGATAAATGGTAAAGCCAATGTTGAATTTTTTAACATTTTTTATACATCTGAATTTAAAATTGTTTATCTAATTTCATCTGCCTAATTCTTCTCGCTTTTTTAATAATCATGATAGCATGTACAAGACAAACATGTTCACAGACAGTTGAAGGATTTAATTGAAGCTTTCTAGAGAATCGCAATCTTGATGCCAAGACCTAAAGTTAAATTTCATTTTCTTTGTTCTTTGCATTTTTATGTTTAAAAAACAAAGAAACGTGAAAATGAAGCATAAAAATGAATATAGACATACAAGATAATTAAGTTATTACGCATTTCTGCTTCTTCTGACTTGTTTCTTGCTTACGACTTTGCTGTTTGAATGTTGAAATTTTGTGTGGGGTAAATAAAGATGCATACAAATACTAAAATAAAAACATTAATAAAAATGTCCTAAAATAACTCATTAACAATAAATTTAAAAATTGCTGAAATATGAAGCTAAATTCATCGATTTATTAATAAAACGTTTTTAACTAAAGTTTCCTGGAACCGCAAAATACTTAAATTTGATGTTGTAAACAATAACTAATTTTTCCTGAAGTAAAAACAACATTTTTAATTATATGGTCTTTAATTATTGCAGAACGGATACCAGTTTTTTAAAAAAGAAAGAAATAGTTAAAACAAAATGTTTGAATAACGGCATTTACTATTCTGTCTGTGCTAAAAAAATAAAAATTTATGACCACTTGATTCCATGTCTTTTAGCAGCGAAATGAAGTGCGACAGAATACAACTTTGAAGAAATAACTTCATGGTTGGGTCATTAACAGGAAACTATTGGTGGCGCCATCAGTTCAGTCTTGAAGAAACTGGTCCGTAAGAAGTGATTTATGAGGAATAAATGTCTTCCAGAGGGATTTTATTACCACGGCGCACTGTATCATTGATGAGGGGAGCTACAAACGCAAATCAGTTATCTTGGAGGGGAGCCTTATTCTTTCTGATTAATGAGTTTCCTAGGGATCAGAGTCTCTTAAACTGGAGTTTGCGCATCGCAGCGGTGCATAATGTTCAAATATAAAATTTTCGTTATATATCGAGGACAAAATTATAGAGAAAATATTTTTCACTTTTACTTATAACTTAATATTTTTTTTCACGACATTGCTTTCTTTTCTATAACATGAAAGAGATTCTGCCATTATAAGTTAACTTATCGTTTAGCTATCAATAATCATTGCATAACTAAGGCAATATCACGTAAATATTATTTTTCTTTGATTATTTTTTCACAGCATTTACTTTCTTTTCTGTACTATGAAGGAATTACTGCCATTATATTATAGTTAATTTACGCCTTTTAGTTATCAATTTATATATATATATATATATATATATATATATATAAGCCGAATCCGTTTAATTGGACCACCGGTTAATCGGACCGAATCTTAAAGAACCAAAACAAATCCTACGTACATAAGCCTAATATTATTCGCTTATTTGAACCAAAATTCCGTTTAAACGGACCAAAGAACGTGGCAGGGAAGATGAAAAATAAGTCACAAGTCGCCTGTGTACAGCAGTAAGTCTGAAAGGGAAAAGAACCAGTGGGAGGTGAGCAAGCTCTTTGTTTCTTAGAACTGGCAGCTCGGTAGTAAGTTCTTCAAACGTTGACTTGAATTTGATAAGAACTTCTTTTTATTGTGCTTCGCATGCTGAGTATCGTGTAGATCGTTTCGAAGAATTTGTTTGTAAATTTATTTTTATATGAATAAAGTTCATAGGCAACAGTAGTTCTTGTTTGTATGTTCGCCATACGCGTGTGCCGCACAATAAAGGTCATAATGACATTTTAATATGTTACGTATAGCACGTCTCGTCTTGTAACATAGGGCATGTTCGTGTAATCGGACCAGCCGGTTATTAGGACCAAATGATCGCATCGTCCCGATGTGGTCCGATTAACCGGAATCGACTGTGTATATATATATATATATAACATTTATTTAGTCAATATTTTTTTATAACTTTTACTTTTTTTAATACTATGAAAGTTGATACCGTCATAATAAATTAACGAAAATTCAATTTACAGCAGTTAACTATTAGCTTTCGTTCTATATAGAAGGAAAAATCGTAAAACTAATAATTTTATTATTATTATTAAATGGCATTTTCTTTCTTTCCTATATTATGTAAGAGTTATTGCCTGTTGCCAAGATATCTATCTATATATATATATATAATCATAAAATTATTAAAACAATTAAAACACATTTCTTGATCAACTTTGATTTTCTTGATTTCTTGATTTTCGGGCCACGAGGTGTCAATACTTTTGACTATTGTCCATCGATACCTCGCAGAAAAAATCCCTTATTAGGAATCCTTGCTTGAAAGTGGCTCCTGACGAAGTTTTCAGGCCGGATTCCTTTTCTATTGACTATTTTTTTCTATTG
>JAPMOQ010043613.1:1335298-1372279 GCA_026543055.1 Argiope trifasciata | reverse complement strand
CGGAAGATTAAGTAAAAATAGTAAATTCACGCCAAAAGTTAACATTTTGTATTGTTTCTTATGACACTTGCCACTGGACAGCACGCTATTATGAAGACAGCGATTTAAATCGATAGGGTGCGTCTCTTGATTTTTTACAGTAGCGTCATGTAGGGCCAAGCGTATGACTTTGCCATTCACGCGTCACAACCCTTTATACGAGGTGCACTTCATTCATGTATTTTCATTCACTCATACATAGATGGTAATTTAAACCTGTATCAGAAATCAATAAGCTCTGAACCAGTACCCAAACGGTACAACTCTCGACATGGTTGACTTTTTGACCACGAGAGATTTATACGTGTGTCAATCATCACCACACAAGGGGAATCTTCGGCTGGTAGGTTCGAACTTGCAACCCAATGGACACAACTCCAACGCCCTACCAACCAGGCTATCAAGCCTTGAGGCATCTGTTTAATTTACCATAGTAAAGTGGGATCCTCTTCAGCAAATCAACTCCAGATGTTGAAAGAAATGGGAAATTTCCCTCATATTTGAATGAAAGGCCTTAATATTTTGTAACTGTTGCAGGCTAATGCCATCCAAGACGTTCACGGGGATAACACCTGTATAAGATAGTGTGCTAGAATTTTAGGAGACTACTCTTGCTGGTTATGTATCTGCTATGCCAGAACTTTCCTGTTTTTTATAACTTTTTTGGAGAGACGAACTGCTGAAATTATTTATATAAATGCTTAAATTTTCTGTTAAAAGTATTTTGTATTTTATCTACATTAATAATATATTTATTTTTCAATTAACAGAAACTGAATACAATTCTAAATCATTTTACCAGTCGTGCCAGTGTTGCTGACTAGCTAATAGTTTCTCATTTTAAAGTTAAAAAAAAAAACTTTTTTTTTCCTTTTAAATATGAATTCTAAGTGATTGTGATGTAATTTTTAAGGATATCTATATAGAAGTTTTCTTACATTTAAAAAAATAATTATTCCAGAAATAATTTAGAAACAATTACAATAAAGGTTTTTAACCGTTGTGACTGTCTGGATAAATTACTTGCCAAGACATGAAGACATTAGTTAAATTCTTTTTAGACTTTACAATTAGTTATTCAGGTTAGCGATCTTTGTGAGAAAGGTTTTTGATAGGTAAGTGGTAAGTTGCCAAAAATTAAAGCTTACTTAAATAGGAACAAGACTAGAAAAAGCTGACTACCAATAGTAGAAATGCTCGTCTTCTGCTGTTATCTTTATTATTAATCAGTCGTCTTTTACTATTAGCTTGTTAGTTGTATGTATATATAAGGGTAAGGTATTTAATTCAAATTAAATATATTATGAATAACTTACATTCGAGGTTTCCGTTTTCATAATATCTTTGAACCACAAATTCTGATAGATATTGAAATTATGATATTTTAATAGCCTTACACCTGCTTTGTTCATTTTGTACATGGATGCAAGTAAAATGCATCATAATGCTTTTATAAACTCTAACTTTCGTTGCAATCTATTTCCTAGTTGTATATTGTTTTTCTCAATATTATGATGATGTCATGTCCGTGTTTCCATGGAAAGGGGGTGCAATAACTTCTGAGGGTAAAGACCCCTGAGCACCCAGAGAGCAGAAACTGACTTCTAGTTCAAATGAAGGTGACATACACATTCGCTTGCACAACCCCTTTTTACAGGGAGGCTCATTCATACATCTCACAGATAGAACACAGAACAACCGTGCCCGAATCCGGGATGCCCAGATTACGGGGAAGACACGCTACACCTATGCCAGGATGCCGGCTCTCAATACTATAATTTTGCTATATGATTCAGAGACAATATGCGTGATCTTTATTCCTTAGTTTTCAGTTATAATAGACAAGAGGAAATGGTCTGAATTTAGCATTTTTACTGAATCTATCTACCATCCTTGGCGAGATATTTGATTATTAATCCCTAGTATCCGATTAATAGTATCCGAAAATCAAATTTGCGTTTCAGGTGCATTTTTCCAAACCTATTGAAATAAGAATTTGACCCAAAACTACTCTGGCCAAAAAAAATCAAATATCAAATCTGATGTATTCAAGTCATTATGTTTTTGAGTTATCGTGTTTACACATTTTTGAAATCACAGTGCGACAGATATTATCAAACCCTTATTGGATTTGGTACAGAATTTGAAAGGTGTCTAAACTATAGATATTAATTCTAAATATCGAATATCATCTATCAAGTTCTGTTTATTTTGCAGTTATCGTGTTCGATTATATTATAACAGCTGGACAAACGAGTTTCCTGAGAACAAATTTTACTGAAACTTTTGTTGAAATTTGAACATTTGGAGTGAAGACTGTGTATTAAATTTTAATCGTCTAGCTCTATGTATTTTTGACAGACACTGCCATAAACAGACAGGCATTTTTCACATCAAGAGAGTTCTAAAACAAGGATATCCCTCAAAGTTTCGAGCTCGAATTTTTTGATAATTAGATTATATTCTCTTTACTATGTGTAGAAGAAAGTAAAAAAAAAAAAATATGCAATTAAATATATAAATTTAAAACGATGTAAAAAATTAGTTTTGCACAATAATAATTTTGGAAGTGATCACGGAAAACTGATAAAATAGTATTTACATTTTAATTAATAAATATTTTAATTAAAAAAATTCGAAAAATCACTCCGAGATTCATACTTTTACTCATATAATATCATAAACTTTAATTACAATACAACTTTTCACGATTTTTCTCTTGAATAATGAAAACTCCAATAGTAATAATATAAGATGATCCATTTCGTTGTTAAAAGCGAAATGAAATGAATTAGCTATTCCGTTTATGCTCTTGCTGTTTGACCACGGATTACAAAACCTTCGACGCTTTTGCGCATGCATTAGGATGGGTTTAATTCTACAAAATGGGGGTGAAAGGAAAGACGGAAGGAGAAGATGTTTATATTTCACAATGAAGAATCGCGGTTTTATGAGGCTTAAATATTACGGATAATTAGCAAAACAGAATGAAAAAGGTACTAATGCACAGTGAAACAGAGCAATTTTTATTTAATGTAAGAGGCATAAGCATTAAATTACGAAGAATAAATGAAAAACCCCTGTTCTTAAAATTGTATAATTACTTTAAAAAAAATAATAATGATCCTTTTTATACTAAAAAAACTTTTTTATTTGTTATTAAATTTTTTACCAATATTTTAATTCCCCGTTTTCTGCATCTTGGTCCCAGTATTTAATGATAATTCGTAAAATTTTCTTCAAATCATTCCTGAATGCTTTTAATACCTCTTGAACTAGCCATATCAACACGGAATTTTAAGTTCAAATAAAATGCGGTCAGAAATAACACAACACTTACAAACAGGCTGAAAAAAAAACTGAACCAAAAATTATCCGATGGATGAAATTCAAGATCAAAGGTGAATATCGAAAATACTCTCATCATTCCGCGTTTCACCCCTTAATGAAGTGGGATCGTCGAAATCTGGTCATCTCAGAATCCATTGATTAACAGTGCTGTACAAAAAACTAGAAGTAGTAGCGAAATAAAATAAAATGGTAGTAATAAAAAATAAAAATTAACGTTATTATTTTGATTTTCATTCGTCGTCTATTGTTACAAAACTTTCCATTATGTATATGAGCAAGTAAAAAAATTTAATGATATTCATAATTTAGTTGACTTTAGCATGCCTTTTTTACTTTTCGAATGCTCTTAAAATGACGCAGACGAAACTGATTACTTCATTCCACTACGGTATTGTTAAAGACATAAGACCCAAACATGCATTTTTGTATTCCTCGGAAGACAATACAAAAAATTTACGCTGCGCGTTCTCTTTCTATGGCATTCAGCCAAGAAGTGGGTAAAAGTAAGATCGGATCTTAAAATAATTTCAACAGTTGAAGATCTCAAGCAAAAAGAATAAAAAAACTTTATTTAGATGTGGCGTCAACAAGGGAAAAGAATATGCTTTGTATTGTAGTAATACATTATGTTTTTAACTGCTCAATTCTTTTTGGTGTATTAAACTTTTATGTGAAACTAGAGAGAAATATTTTTAAAAATGTTCACATGCCTATTAATAATAAAGATGAATATGTGTGTGTCTATCTTTGCATATTTGTGTGTGTGAATGTCAGCATGTATTTGTCTATACATGTGAGTGTGTATCTGTCTGTGTTTGTCGATCTATGGGTGAGTGAGTGTCATGGTACTCTAAAAGCCACATCGTTTGACATAGAATTGTCAAATTTGATCCAGATATATAATATACGCCAAAATATACAACATTGAAATGAAAAGATAAACAAAATTGCATTATTGTCATCTATGAGTTTATTTCTGATCGAAAGAAATCAACACACACTATTAGCGTGTTGATTTACCATGGTATACATAATGTAAGCATTCAAAATATGCATCCCTTTCTCGCAGTTTCTCTAAAATATACTGAACCAAAGATTACTTGCAAAAATATAATCTTCTGATGTAATGCAGACACAGTTCTTGGTGGATCTTTACTTGGTGAATGAACACACTCACTTTTAATATTTTCCCACATGTAAGCATCAGGTGGTGTAAGACTGGGTATAGGTATGGGAAGTCAGTATCAATTGTTATGATATGCCCTAGTCCTGTTCATACCAATGTCTATACATTTGAATGTTCCTTGCATGACAAAACCTTCTCAAATTCTGCAGAAATGGTTCGGTCACTTATTAAACCGTTTTTTTAAACTTCTTTTGGAATTTCTCTGCATCCCTTTGCAAATTCAGTCCACCTTCATAACCGCTTCCGTTTGAATAGAAACAGTGCTAAATTATAAACACTTTTTCCTTCATTGTGAGACCCTTTTCTACAAATAACTTCACAACACAACTTTTTTTTCATTTCTGAGAACATGTGTAGCTGGAGCTAAGTCTCGCCGACAAACACAACCACGTGTTCGAGAAGAGCGAGTTTCAGTACTATATATTTTGGAGCATACTACACTTTTTTGCAATTTTAATAAGAATTTTAATTAATTAAAATAAATTAGATTTCGATATTTTTGCATGTTAACTTCCTAAAAATATTCCAGCTCAAAAATGATTTTAACACTGTTTTAAAACCCAAACTAATATATTTTGGACGATGCCAATTTAGTTGCAGTAAACTTCTTTACTCTAGATTTAATTAAATATGATATATAATTTAAAGTATATTTTATAAACAACATTTCGTTGATGTGAATGAAAATGAAATGTGGTCTCTGTTTCATCAAATATTTAATAGCAGTATTTTCTTCTACTGTTTAAAGCTAAAAAAGTAATCATGTTTATTATCTAAGTGATTTACAAGTAGAGTAAAAAAAAGTGTTGTTACAATATCTCGAAATTTGGAAGATCGATGTATGTACATGATGTCATGGAACTGGTTTCCATTAAAAAACTCGTATATAAAATTTAAAAAAACTCATATGTAAGACTATTAAAATAACATTGCGTTTACATCTGGCAATTTGACAGAATTTTAGACATGAAGTTTTATCTAAACCATTTAACTGGAATTAAATTGCCAAATACGACTAATATGCAAAGAAATTAGATACAGAGCGGCAGACAGATAAATATGACTCCAAAAAAGTTTTTTTTTTTTTCTTTTTTTTTTTCCGAATACAGGGATATTTGGAATGGGGATATTCATAAAATCTGAAAATTTGATTTTTTTAAAATGATTTTTATACTTTTTACTTTCTAGTATACGAAGTACAGTGTACTCGAGATCTTGAGGAAAATCCACGTTTTAGACCTGAGTAAGTTTGGAAAACACTTTTTTAAAAACCGTCCGTCTTTCTGTCTGAGACAAAATTAACTCATAAAATATTTGATCTAGAAAAATGAACTTTGGTGTATGGTTTTTGCACAAAATTTACTGATAATTGTCAAAATCGAGTAAAATCTATTCAAAGAAGATCCGTTTGTCCAGCTGTTCGAATATAAGTTAACATGATAATACTTACAAAACGAAGAGAGCTAGATACATAAAATTGGGTACAGTGATTCAATATCTGTAGCATGGACTCCTATCAAATTTTGAGCCAAATACAATGATAGGTCGATTGTCTGTCTGTCTGTCTGTGCTTTCACAAAGAAGTAAACGCGATAGTTTAAAAGTGCAGTGACCTGATTATATCAAATTTTATATGAAAATTTGTGACAACGCGTATAGTTTTGTGTCAAATTTTTGTTTCAATCGATTGCCAATAACGTGTCTAAGTCACAAATTCAGTTTTTGATTACTTTTGATCGCGTGTCAGAGATTCATCGCCAAATAAATCGCCTAGAGATGAGAGCCGGCATTCTCTACGAAGGGGCCCTGGTGCAAAAAACCATTTGGGGTCCTAAATTTTTTAGCAAAGTATATACATGCATATATAGATATATATATATATATATATATATATATATATACGAGCATTTGTATATTTGTTTAATAATGCGTGATTTTGTTTTTGCTATTAATTACTCCTGGAAAATTGCAATTTTCCCAATTTCTTTTTCGATAGTGTAGCAAGAGCGTTTAAGCATTATAGCCATATGCTTGAGCGAAGATTATCCTTTATTTCATTTTAATTTGCTGAAAGAGGGTTCAGCGTTAATTGTATTTAGTAACTGGCAATGTAAAGGATTAAAAAAATACTACATTAGATATAGACAATAGTAGATAGCTGATGATTTACTAGTCCATTTGAACTCAGCCTCGATTTCAGGGCGCCGGGCACTCCGTTCCATCTTAACATGTCTGAAAAGAATTTCCTTATTCATGAATCAACTTTTCCCGCCTTTTTTATAGATATCACTGTGACCTTTGCCTAATAAAGGCGTCAATCGATGCTCAACCAACCATACGGAAACAAACTTGTAGACTTTTGGTATGTGTAATATTATAATTGATTAGAACACTGTTTTAATTCTTAATCACGGTCAGGCCCCCACTCAGTTGTGGGGCCCGGGTGCTTAGCACCCGCTGTGCACCCCTCTCCAGATGGCCGGTCCTGATATTTAATCAAAGAGAAGAGGTTCAATAGACTACCCGACTTCTTTTACTTCACTACGAATCGTATCACAAAAGTCGCCGCAATTCCTTAGCTTACCGAG
This sequence comes from Argiope trifasciata, assembly GCA_026543055.1. Classification (NCBI taxonomy): domain Eukaryota; kingdom Metazoa; phylum Arthropoda; class Arachnida; order Araneae; family Araneidae; genus Argiope; species Argiope trifasciata. The sequence continues at coordinate 1,365,115 of JAPMOQ010043613.1, read as the reverse complement.
TATTGAGTAAAAAAAAAAAAAAAAAAAAAAAAACTTTTTTTTTTTGGCTTGAATTTAGAAAAACCTTTTTTACATCCATGATATTTTAAACACAATAATAATTTAATTATTATTATGTAATTTTTTTCCTTATTCATTTAAATTAAGGCATCAGTCGATTTTCAGCCAGCCACATGGAAACAAGCTTGTAGACTTCTCAGTATGTGTAACACTATAATTGTTCAGAACACTATTTTAATTCTTAATCACAGTGGGGGCCCACACAGTAGCGGGACCCGAGTGCATAGCACCTGCCGCAACCCCCAGATGGCCAGCCCTGCTAGAGATCACTCGATGGAATCAGCTAAAATGCTAAATTCAGGCAAAAGCTAGTATTTTGCAATTATTGTAAGTTGTGTACTTAAGTCAATGCCATGTAAATCAGTCATGTAATTGTAAGCCAATGCCACGTAAAGCGTTCTCTGGCAAGACAAATTTATTAGAGAACATGCGAGAAAGTTTTGAGGTGACTATTGCAGCTGATTCTTTATATACTTCATATAAGTGAAATTAAAAGTAAAGTATAGTAAAAAAAATTTCGCCATTCGAATCGAATTGGCGAATTGCTGATAATCATAATCATTATGAAAGAATCGCGACCAAGATAGAACGTTATATAACTACAAGCGGGTGACCGAGCTCCGCTCGGAGAAAACAGGTATCGAAGCTAACTCGAAGATTTAAATTTTCAATTGTGATTTATCAAAACAATTCATGCCATAAGAAAATTTGTGAAACCATTGGTGAAAAGATAACCGGTTAAAGTGCACCATTGTAAACTATTCTAAACAAAGTTAGAGTTTGGAAAGGGAACTATTCTATACAAAGGTAAAGTAAAGGTAAAGATTGAAGTGTGTTGAAGTTCAATATTTTTGACAAATTTATTTAGAAAAACCAAACATATATACATACATAAGAAACATATTATAAACCTATAACAGTATAAACATAAAACTTTATTAGTTCGCCATATTGGCTATAGATGGCAGCACGTTACCGCTTGAAAATTTAAGTAGCCATTATGGCGAACTAATAAAGTTTGAAAATATCCTATCTGTAACTCCGAACTGCTCGACCGTAGCGCTTCAAAACCGGCGACAATCGATTCCTCGTGGCCAAAAACCCCAGACCCCCAAGTTTACCGGAGTTTATTAATTCTGGGGCGATTTTCGACGGCAACCATTCCTCGTATTATAGTATTAGATAAAAGACATTTGAATGAAAAACCTGAAAAATGTATTTCAATGTAATTAATTGGAATAACCTAGTTTTGAACATATTATTTCAACTTTTTGAACTTTATTAGGAAATTTTCACAATATTAATAGGTTCCGCTAACAAAGGATGTACCAAAATAACAAGATTTGAATTTGCCAACATTGGTGCGGTGAAGTGTTGGCAACCCTATTAAAAATCATTTGACTGCTGATTGTTTAGGGTTAGTAAAAAATGAAGCATTGCATGATAGAACAACTCGTTTTCATTGTTGAAAAATATTTCAGAAATAATGAAAATCTAGTAGCACTTGTTAAAAATTTGACGTCACAAGCATGCGTTCATTGAAGGTTGAAATTCAACTTGCATCAATGAAATCCAATCACATTTATGCAAAATAGTCATGGAAAATTTTGACAAAAGTGTGCTTGCTATGTGTCAGCAAAGTCATGGAGGTCATTTGCCCTTTGTATTATACTATACATAACTCTATACTGTGTATCTAGTATAGAGTTCAATTCAATAATAATTTCAATTCAATTCGATAATTCAATAAAAATATAGCAATTTAAAAGATTTTTATTATTATTTAATTCAAATTTTACGCTAAAACGCTGTTCTATCTTGCAATATTCTATTTTTACGAACCTTAAACTATCAGCTATCAAAAGGTTTTTTCAATGGTGTTGTCAATACCTTATTGCACGAAAGGTAGCAAATTCAAATCTTGAGTTAATTTTGAGGTATCCTTTTGAAGTATCATTTAAGAAGCTAAATATACTAATGTAAAACCTAAAAATTCCAGAAATATAAGTAAAAAAATAATTCTTCCTATTATATCTCTACAAAATACGCTTTAAAAAAAATAAAATGCAGGCTTAGAATTATAATACCAGTTTTATCGCACTAAGTATCATTCGTTTGAATAAGAAATAGAGATGCCAATCTCGAATCCGGTTTTGAAATGTTGCCAGTAATAGCAATAATATCAGGAAAAAAAAAAAAAAGAAATCCAAAAATTTTGGTTCTTACATTTTACTATGAAATGCCTCATAAAGATTATTTTTCATTCCAACTTGAGAAGGAAAAATAAAATCTAATAATTGCCACTAGAACTTGTAAAACTGGATGGAAATATTGGACAGATCTGAGAAGGAATTTTCTTTTTGGAACATATTTCCTGCAAACGAAGTAATGAATATTCATTGAATAGAAATCTCCAGCTAATTTCGAAACTCATAAGTCAATTCTTACTAAAGCGAAGGTCAGGTTTATCTTTTGTACGAATTTTGCTATTGATGAAAATAAAAGACAATTATAATTTTTTTTGTTAAGAAATGGGATAATAGGCAAACTTTTCCAAATTACAATAGAAAGATTTGACTGATTAAAAGTTTTTTTTTAAAATTATTGGCAGTATTGTTTTCTCTAGTTCTTTGAATTTCTTACCAAAATAATTTAAGATACCTTTCACGATGCAAACCAAATTTCGGTGAATTTGCAGCTGAACTTGAAATTAGAGAAAATTAATTGTATTTTTTTGTATAATATTAGTACACGTTTAATCTGTTATAGTCAATTATCGTGATTAAATTTTTTAATTCTTAAGAAAACTTGATTGTTTGGACTTGATTCAATTAAATGCAATGAAAATTTTCTTTTCAGATAGATACCTAATTAAAATCCGGCTTTCTGGCTAGGGGTAGCTTGTCTTCCCTTTGATTTGAGTGTTCATGGTTCGAGCTTTGGTTCACGTTTTATTATTCTTTATCCTGTACTCTATCTGTGGGGTGTGTAAAAGATCCCTTCTGTAGCAAAGATTTGTGCAACCGAATGTGTGTGTATCATCTTCATATGAACCAGAAGTAAGATTTCCGCTCTCGGGTGCTCAGGGTCCTTTATCCTCTGAAGCTACTGGCCGAGACTCGACTTAAATCTTTGACCTCGTCAGCGGCCTTATCTAAGACAAGTGTCCTAAGTAACAGCAACAACCTATAGGAAGACCATCTATTGCAATGGTCCTCATGACACAACTTTTAAGAAATTTCTACAGATTATGACCGATTATGGTCCAAATAATACGTATGTGTAAAGGTTTGCCCATGTTGTCTTGTGTACAAAATAACGAGAGTAATATTATTTCAGTTTTAACCGGGTTTGAATATGTTACAAAAAAAAAAAAAGGTTCAAAAAGTGGGCCATTTAATTCAAAGGTTTGTAAATAGTGAAGGGTTGACATTTTTATTTCGCCATAACCTTCTTCATATTAAATTAGAAAAATAAACTAAATTAGAGTCTCAAAATGATATATAATGATAATTAAAAAAAAAATTTTATTAAAATTTTTTGATAACTGCAATATTTTAGAAGATAGGAGCAAAAAAGTTCTTTTCGAGCACTAATTTTGACTGTTTCTAAAATCGACAATTTTTATTGCAAGTCAAAAAAAAAAATCGTTCTTTTTTTTATAGTTTGAAATTGTTTAAATGCACGTGAAATAAAGATTAAAAATGAGAATAAAATTAATTGAAACAAAGTAAAAAAGAGAAAGATTTAGTGGCAGCATTGAGTAAAAATAATGAATTTAAAAATTTCTACGTGTTAAGTTTCTATGTTTTTCTAAGTTCAGTTGTTTCTCTATCTTTTTAACATGAACCTTGTTATTCCGGAAATTTTATTAATTTGATGGTCCTTTGATTTTGATATCTGTCGCATTACTGAAAGTATATTGCATTAAAGAGTATTGTAATAATAAAAGACTATTATTATGCGCACTTTTATTAACCGACTAATAATTAATGTCCAAAAAAAGTGATCAAAGACATTAAGTTAGTCTTCTGTTTATGTTCGTCAACGGCATGCGATTGAGGCTAAAGTTTGCCAAATGACAGGCAATTAGTAATAAATACAATAGTTCAAAAGAATAATTAAAAAAACCTGGTGATAAATTTTCTTTTACTAGAATTAATGTATATAATTGAAATATTTATTAAATGCGAAGCAATAAGATTTTAGTTGCAATATTAATTAAGAAAAACAGACGATTTTTCCCTTCAATATAAGTGAAAAATCAAACGATGTATTCATATTTTCCACCATGAAATATTATTTGCATTCAATTCAGAGAAAAAATATGTCCAAACGATAGTTAATTTATTGGCAGAGGTTTAAAATGTAGACATAAACTTTCATTTCTTGTCGACTAATCAAACTATTGTCATTTCCTAAAAACTTAAAAGTCTTGTAAACTTTGCAACAAGCTAAATTTGTTTATTATTTTAATGATATTTGGACTTTGATATCATTTATTTTTCAATAAATGCTAAATTATTAAATAATTAATGGACGATAACGCGAGGTCACTTAGAGCTCTTCTGGTATACGAATTTCTCGAGAGAGAATATTCGCCGGATGGATTGGCCAGCCAAGTCTCCAGACCTTAACCCTATACAGCATGTCTGGGACGCTCTAGGGGGAAATTGTAACTCCAGGATCATCCAGGAACTGAAAACAGCGTTGGTGAATGAGTATGACCAATTGCCACATGCAATGATAAACTGCCTTATTATCAGTATGACATCACGTTGCAAGACGTGTATAGTTGCAAGAGGGACCATACCCCCCATTTACCCATTTCTTTTGTGTATTTTGCAAGCGCTGTTTGAGACCTTCAGACTCCCATGAGTGTTACGCACAAACATGTGTATCCATTATAACTGTTGAATGTTTATTTTGTTTGCATCATATCAACCTATGCTCATACCAAATTTGATTAAAATCTGTCCATTAGTTCTGGAGACTGTAGATAAAATATGAAAATTCTCTTAATTTCTTTCACCAGCATAAATTGCATGCGGAATTAGAGAAAGTATTCTTTATTGCACTCCTTTATATTTCCCATCCAGGCTACCAGAGTTAAGCTACCATGCTCCAAGTGCAGAAAAAAAAAAAGCTTTTTGTGGATAATTTGACAGATAAATTAAAAGTCCTCTAGAGAACGCTTGCAATGTAGAATTCATTAATTGCAATGATACGTTTGATCTATTTTCTGTAATATTTTACACCAATATCGTTCATTACGGTACTGTTTTTACAAAAACGTCGTTTTTATTAAAACAGTACCAAAATAATAAAATTTACTAATCAAAGCAAAAAGGGAAAATATTCTTCTGGAGTTAGCGGGCCATAGAGGTGATAAAAAAATTAACAAAAATGTAGAATGTAGGGGAGGGTAACGCGACATTTTTTCCCCAGGTGCGCAGAAACTCCTCAATACGGCCTTGAAGTAAGGACAAACGTCACGGCAGCTGAATTTATTTGCCGACAGATTTTCCTAATATTGCGTCACTTTTTCATAACATCAGAGGCCAACCCCCATCGGTTCCTCCTTTTATTTGATCCATAGTTTCCAAACACTGCCACTTTGTATTCGAATATTACGACATCTGTCAAGCATTTCATTTTCGATTCTTTTTGAAAAACATGACTGAGATTTGAAATAAAATACATATAAGTAAAATAAAAAATTAAAATTTTAATACATAATCCTAATTTTGACTACCTTGAGTTCAACCTAGACTAAGGTTGGGGCATATGGGGCAGTTGCCCCTAGCTCAAACATTAGAAGGGGCCACCAAATCGACAAATGCCATAGACAAGTTCTATGCACGTTCTCTTCATTACTGAAGTAAGGAATCAGAAGGGCCCCCAAAGAAGTGTTTGCCCAGGGCCCCAATTAGGCTAAGATGGGCCCTGCTTGAGTTTAAAAAATTAAAAAGCCGCCTTTCTCTTATTATGTATTTGTCTCTTTACGGGCACGATAACTAAGAAGCGAGAGTGGCTTTCCCGGATATTTCTCGTATACTCTGTAATAACTGTACCTGTGCCTTATCAGTCTTATCTATTTGCGAATGGTATTTAAGGGGAAAAAAACAATCAGGGTGCAATATTTCGTGCTTAATTATTGGTATGCGGTTAATTCCCAAGTATCAGGAAACTGAATATGCACTTTGGACGCTATTTTTTCCCGATCGACTGAAGCCAAAGTTTGACACAGAACTGTGATTAAATTTCAAGATCCTATGCCAAATTTCATTCAATGGCGATATTGAGCTATTAAGGTATCTCGTTTACGAGCATGAGAAAGTGTTTTCCTTCTGACTGTTAGTTCCTTGAAGGATTTGTTTCATATTTGATTCTGATTTATACTTAGGTGCGAAATGTGTACACAAAGTTGTACCTGACTAGGTATCTTCCTTTTGTAATTATCATATCAAATTATATTCGAATCGACATATTTCATCTGAATAGGTATGTTTTGTAATCAGTTTTAGTTTAATTTATTTATATTAACGTCCCGTTTTAAAGCAATACTAGAGCTATTTTGCCCCCCACTTTACACGAGGGTTCTCTTCATTGTGTACATACTTTTTTTTTACTGGAAACGACATGATAATATTATAACGTTATTATAAACATAATTATCTTCTTCGTGTATTTTCTAAATTTCTTGACATTGCTACTAAATTTTTTGATTTGTCATAAATTATTCAAAAATTAATTAGAATTCTTTTTTAAACTTTCGCCAAATGTTATCACGTGATTAAATATTTGTGAAGCTATGAAAATGGTTTAAATTTAGGGCAAGAAAATAATTTATTTTTGGGTATTAAGTAAAAGAAACGTTTATAAAAAATTCTCAAAATTCATTAACAGCTTACGCGATTATTAAATTAATATTTAAAGGCAATTTTTAAAATTTTGAAATGGCATAAAATTTATTGTTGAATAACATCTTTAGAAGTTGTTATAGAAAAACTCTAAAACGCAGCACAAATTTTTAATTAATTAAAATTTCATGAGAAACGGCGCCAAAAGTTATATATCCCCACTTACTAAGGTAAATCTACACCAAGTTTCGTAACTGTAGCCATGTGGGATGATTCCGAACGACTGACATTTTTGGCCTCTTGCAGGCTCTTGCTTCGAAACAAGCGCAATTTACTTCTTGTCCTTATCTTGTAGGATTGTGAAAAATTCCGGAAATAGCAGAGACCCCCGCCCCGAAAGCGCCTCTTTTATCTGACCTATAATTTTCGTCCACTTGCACGTAATCGAGTTCAACAAGTATTTTCCATTAGCTCCGCGGAAGAGGCCCTCAGCAGAAATGGAGCAAAGAGGAGGATATGCCGGCTTAGATGAGCAGTTATTCTGCTCGTACTATCTCGGATTTGACAGTCACATATTAAATAACGAAAATTGTAGTATAAAACATTGTTCAGAGCTTATGAAATTATATGCAGGGTGTTTTTTTTTTAACTTACAGTACTCAGAGACCTCTGTAGATTGAACAATCAGCTACAAAGCCACCAAATTTTGTACGGAGACTAATAGCGGCATGGGAAAAAGGAATTCGGGAAAAAAAATTTAGTTCCAAAAGTTGCCGATAGGGAGGATGTGGCGCTTTTGATCTAAATGTTAAGTTTAACTGCTCGATAAAATTTTAAAAAGCTACAGTAAACAGATAAATGGATAGCAAAGAATTTATTTTTCCATAAATGTACTTTATTCGAAAAAATAACTTCTGTAAATAGTAAAAAATTAAAAAAAAAGTTTTTATTCAACTTATTTTTTATTCTTTACTCTTTTGTTTTTATTCAGTAGAATTGCTTTCCCGGGGAAAGACATCCGCTATTTTCAATATGACCTTCATTTTCTTGGATTAAGCATTGCATTTTTTAAATTGTACTCTCTACAGCAGAGTGAAACATTTTAGGCGGCATGCTCGTAACAGTAACAGTTTGCGTTATGTTTTCCTTTAAAACTGATGTGTTCAAAACTCCGAAGAAAAACCTTCAATTTTAAATAGCCCCAAAAAGATCACAAATAATGCATGCTATGCTAAATTGAGTCGCCTTTTACAAATCGACTGATACTTGGAATGATTTTCAATGTCCCGCTCCTTTTTCATAACTCAAAAAATCTGGCGCTAGTGTCGACTACCCTTATCGGCAACTATTGGAATTACATTTTTTTCGCGGATTCCTTTCCCCAGTGGTTAATAGTCCCCATACGAAATTTGGTAACTTTGCGGCTGATAGTTCAAGCTACAGAAATCCCTGAGTATCGCCAGTTTCTTCTAAAAAAACACCTAGTATATATATGTAATGATTCTCGAATGGCCGACATGTTGAAACTCTGTTGTATTGAAAGTTCTCAATAAACATTTTTTTTTTTCATTTCCCCCCCCCCCATTTCAAGAAGTTTTCATGACCCTATGTTCGCACTCTAATTAGACTATGATGCTACAGCCGAAGACCTCTCATGTTATACATCAAAAGACTCGTCTTGATGGGTTCCATCCGAATATGTAAAAATTACACGCTGCATACCTTGGGTGACACCCTATATAATGTCATGAGACTCGATTTCAATAGTTATGGTCATTGAATAAGACTGATTTAAATTTTATTTCAAATATTTTCATCCTTTTTAGAACACCCTATTTTGACAGGAATCAGGGATACAGTTTTTACCTTTTCGTTTTCACCATCTTATCCCAATACTCTATTTTTTCATGGGATAATTAAAAAAAACTGAATTTATTTTAGGTATTTGTATATTAACAGCATGCTATTGGCAAATTTAAGTCATAACGTCTTGGTATGGCTAACGTAGTCACAATAATAATATGACTATACACTGACGTGAATTATTTCTGACTGCAATAAATATCTTTGAAGGTTTTTTAGGCATTTAATGGGTCATGAAGTTATTATATAAATACCTTATTTTTTCATTTTATTTATAAAACCTTATTTGAACAAGAATACAACCAGCTGGGGTGGTCTCTCCAAAATATTCTCGCATACACTCTAATAAACTTGTCATTCCAGAGAATGCCTTGCAAATGCTAGGCGTACACTAGTTACTAATATTTTGGCATGAACTTTTGGTGTTAATTTTGCATTTTTACTGAATTTATCGTATCTCCCTTGACAGACTTTTTGGTGATTTATCCCGTGTATACCGTTAATAGTATCAGAAAACTGAATTTGTGCTTTAAATATATTTTTATTGATCAATCGGAACAGAGATTTGACATAAAATCGCACTTGTAGTCACAAAAATCTATACCAAATTTGATATATTTAAGCCACTGTTTTTGAATTATCGCGTTTATATGTTTTTGAAAGTACAGACAGACAGTCAATCCTTTGTTATATTTGGCTGAAATTTAAAAAAAAATCAATAGGCTACAAATGTTAATTCTGAGCATAAAATTTTACGCATTTTTTATTTAATTAATCATTATATTAAATTAATTTGAACAGACGGACATATGAACTTACTCTGAACAGATTTTACTCGAAATAAATCTGATTATTTAGTGCAAAGACAGTACACCAAATTTCATCCTCCTAACTCAAAATATTTTTGAGTTATCTTTGTCACAGAAGAGTTGGAAGAGCATTTTCTAAGAATGTGTTTTTCGAATTCAGAGAGGTCTAAAACGAGGAGATTTGACAAAATATCAAGCTCGAATTTCCTTACGATTGCTATACTTTCTACATACAACAAATACGAGAAAATAAAATAAATAAATAAATAGAACAAACTAAATCTTTGGAATTGATTTCGAGAATAGTTTTCGAACATAAGAGAACATCCTGCCTAATTCAAAACATCTGCTCACTTAAGCTAGCATTCATCTGTTTGTCTGGCCTCAGAAAAAAAAATAGATCTATTACATTTTGAAGACTCCAGATGCTGTCACACGTCTAGACGTTCGTCATTCCTGTCACTTCTGAGCGAATAACAGTGCCAGATTTTCCATTAAATACTGAAGTATTTGAAACGTCAATGACAGGAAGAATTGCTATTCACCGGATTTGATTGATATTTAACGATTACAATTGTATGAACAATTCTAGGAAAAACGGAACTGTGGATTAAAAGCTTTCAATGGATGACTAACTGAGCAGATATTATTTCTTATGCAACTAAAGTGCACGTGCACAGTGAGTGGGAAAGCATGAAAGTTTGGCAGGTGATCTGTATTAATATCAGGAGATTAATTATTGTTTAATATTCAGAGTTTTGAATTTTTCATAGGGGCAATTATATCTTCATTTTCAGTTTTTCAATTTCAATTTAGATTAATGCTTAACAATCATTGATTCCTATAAGATTTTTTTTAAATATAAAAAGTGCATTGAGAAAGAAAAATATAATTTAAAAATGATATCATTAGATGTTATCTGTTATTACAATCAATCTGTTATATTCGTAGCCTTGAGAACAGAAAATGATAGGTTTAATCTGTTCTTTTTCTTTGCAGTGAAACATATCGGTATAATTGAATGTTGCCTTTTCTAATTAATTTTAAATATTTTAATTGTTGGTCGATAAAATTTTTTGGATTTTTGGGATTAATTTGTGGATTTTTTAAATTAATATCAATACACTTAAAAAACAAACAATTATTAAATATTAATGAATCATTTAAAAATTAATCTTTAAAGTAAATGTTTCAAACTATTTCCCCAGCATTCTTTTCTTTCGTTTTTAAATATTTATTTGAAGCTAAGAAATAATAATAATAAATAAACATGGTCCTGTAATGCCAAAATGAATACGCATTTCACAATTACTTATGAAACATTATTATTTGAAACAATTTTCATTTATAAATAATTGTCTTTAGTTTTTTAAGCTGATTTTAAGATCTCAAGCTTGGAAAAAATATCCGCTAAAAATATTTTTAATTCTTCTTACTTGTACAAATATTTTAAAAAGAACTTGTTCTTTGTAAATTATTGGAACCGTAAAAATCGACCAGTTTTGGAAATTTTCTCTTTCGCAGGACTTAATATTTCCCTTTAAAATTGAATTTTCTAAAAGAATGCTGTTCGATCCTTGATAATTTTAGATATTACATGCAAAATGAAATAATTTAATATGATTTTATTTATGTATTGAAAAAAAAATCAGTGTTACAGAATTGCAGTAAAAAAATGTTAGTTAATTCAGTATTGATTGCTCAAAATAAATGGAATGGAAATTGAAAGTAATTCAGAAACTTGATTTAATAATGCCTAGGAAATACAGTTTAATTGAGTGGCAGTTTGTCAATACAAAACTATCAATACAGCGAAAAAAATAATTAAATACAATTGAAATAATATTGAAAAATCTTGTACTCTGAATAACCGTGAATTTTTTATTGTGATTATCAAAATTGTATCTGAGAGCGTTGTCGATATATCTTTCTAACACGTCTTTAATATATTAATATTTGCCATAATGTTACGCTGAAGAAATAATTTATTGAGTGAATCTTGAATATCAAGTAAAGCATGATAGATTTGATTGAAATTAAAAAAAACAATATTCCAGTAGAAATTGCTGGTTTCCAAACGTGGCTGTATTATACAAAGCAGAATTAAGTTTTGCTTGTTAAAAAAATCGTTAACCGTCAACCATTAATAATATTGAAAGATTCGTCTTTCATTGACGATTTAATAAATTGTTCGTTTATAATTCGTCAGAAAGTTTCCGGAAGTTCTTTCAATGACGTCATAGTCACATGATAAAAACGGAATTATGCACGTCATCTTAAACCAAACTACATTTTTTTTTTCGTTTTTTTATACTGTGTGCTGTATTAACGAATATTTTTTTTTTATTTGAAAGTGTGTTCTATAAAAAAATAACCATTTATTTTAACAAATGAATCTGTTTTCAGCATTTATTTCCATATTTAAAAAATAGCAACATTATAATAATTTATTGAGGATTTGCGATTATTAAGTTTTTTTCAGTAAATTATTATTGTGTTTGAAATATCCTAGATCTGCAAGAAAAAATTCTCAATTCCAGCTAAAGAAAATGCTTTTTTACTCAATATTTTGGTAAGTTAAGGAACTGAGGCGACTTTTGTGATAAGATTCGTAGAGTAGTAAAAAAAAAAACGGGTAGTCTATTGAACCTCTTCTCTTTGACTAAATATTAGGGTCTGTCATCTGGGGAGGGGTGCTATACACCAGGTCCCCACTACTGAGTGGGGGCTTCACCATGATTAAGAATTAATACAGTGTTCTAAACAATCATAATATTAGACATACCAAAAGTCTACAAGTTTGTTTCCATATGGTTAGTTGAGCATCGATTGACGCCTTTATTAGGCAAAGATCGTAGTGATATCTATAAAAAGACGGGAAAAATTCATCTATACTTATAATAAAGCTCAATGTGTGTGTGTGCGTGTGTGTGTGTGCGTGTGTGTGTGTGTTGGCGCTCTACAGGCCAGACCGTTGGACCTACAACTACCAAATTTGGTACATGTATACCTTGGAGGTCCGGAATGTGCACCTCGGAGCCCTTTTTTCGAATTTTTAATTAGAATTTGAATTAATTAAAATTTAAGCGAAATTTCAACGATTTTCCGCTATAACTTCCGAAAATATTATTGCACAAACAGGATTTTTACATCAATTTAAAGATAAAAAAATTAGCTTTCTAATGATATAAGTGTTTTAATGTATAACTTAAGCCTCTATTTTTAACGAATTTTTAAAGAAATATTTTGACCATGTTTTTTTGAGCACGTGACTGAATAAATAAAAGAAAACAATGACGGAAGTTGAAATAATAAAAAAAAACAATCATTGTAAATCAAGTCTAAAGAAATGATACTTTTAACACGTGACTGGATAAAATAAAATAAATATAAAATGTGATATTTTCTTCAAAAAATAAATGCAAAGCAAATGATTCTAAGAAATCGTTTGCAATATTTATTTCATTAACTCAATAAATCTTTTTTATTTAGGGTAAACCTGATTGAATTTATACAGGATATGCATTGAAGTCCCGACTTAATGGCATCTTTATGTAATCGTTTGCAATATCTGTATCAATAATTCAATACATTTTTTCCCTTTCTCGCTTTCTTTAAAAAAACATATTTAATATTTTGGCAACATCATTGAATTTTTTTTTAAATATTTTGGAAGCATAACCGATGGTTAAAACTGACTGATTATAAAATTAAAGAATTTTATTAGGAAAAGGTGTACTTTTAGAACTTTCCGTCCATCATCTTAAAGAAAATATTAATTTCAGGTCAATCAATGCCCGGAATTACTTCAAGGCTAATGAATATGTGATTTAATTGAACATTTTAGAACGCTTTACTCATGGCGAACCAGCTGGTCGCCAAAGGCGGCTAGTTTATGAATAAGGAAATCCCTTTCAGACATGTTAAGACAGAGCGACGTGCCCGGCGTCCAGAAGTTGACGTTGAGATTGAGTTCAAATGGACTCATAAATCATTAGCTATCTACTTTTGTCTATATCTAATGTAATATTTTCTATGTGCGCATCTGTGCATGTTTGTTTATATTAAGTTGTTCAAACAAAAGGCAAAAAACGACGGGAAATAAAACTATCAACTCCACGCCATTGATACTTTGAAAAGAATTACTATAATGACTAAATTTATGATGAAACAAATCCAAATTAATATAATTAAGGAACTTGTATGACTAAAATTACTATTTTAAAGAATTGTAGGTGGGATTCTAATTTTAGCGGTTAATAATCTTCCACTTCGTAGAACCCACGAAATAATACAAACGCCTAATAATGGAAATTTTTTTAAGTGTGATCGAATTATTAAGTAAATATGACACTGTGCTTATGGATCATATGAACGGAATAAAAAATTCCACAAACTAGAATTGTCAGTGATTTAGTTCAAAATAGATCAAATTATTCCTGTCTTAGGAAATAAAATTATTAACAAAATTGAATATAATCTAAATGTAAATACGTATTACAATATCTAAATGGATTCTATTTCTGATATTTCCCACAAAAAACAAACTTTAGTCTTTATTAGGAAAGTCAATTTTGAAAAGAAAAGATTAAGTATAAATGAGTCATTTATATGGTTTATTGAAGTAATGGTGTGATTGGAGAAGGACTAGCAAAAAATCTATTTGGGAATATTAAGTGAGCTTTATTTAGATACTAGCCGCCTTTGGCGACCAGCTGGTTCGCCATGAGTAATGCGTTCTAAAATTTTCAATTAAATCACATATTCATTGGCCTAGAAGTAATTCCGGGAATTGATTGGCCTGAAAGCAATATTTTCTTTAAGATGATGGACGAAAAGTTCTAAAAGAACACCTTTTCCTAATAATATTCTTTAATTTTATAAATCAATCAGTTTTAACTATCGGTTATGCTTCCAAAATATTAAAAATGTTTTTTTCGATGATGTTGCCAAAATATGAAATATGTTTTTTTTTTTTTCAAAGAAAGCGAGAAAGGGAAAAAAGTATTGAATTAATGATACAGATATTGCAAACGATTACATAAATATGCCATTAAGTCGCGATTTCAATGCATATCCTGTCTAAATTCAATCAGGTTTACTGTAAATAAAGATAATTTATGGAATTAATGATACAGATATTGCAAAAGATCATAGAATCATTTGCATTTATTTTTTAAAGAAAATATCACATTTTATATTTCTTTTATTTTATCCTGTCACGTGCTGACAGTTGCATTTCTGTAGATTTATTTTGAGATGATAATTTTTTTTTTATTTGAACTTCCGGCATTCTTTTATTTTATCCAGTCACGTGATAAAAACATGGTTAAAATATTTCTTTAAAAATTCGTTAAAAATAGAAGCTTACGTTATAAATTAAAAAAAACTGATATCGTTAGAAAGCTAATTTTTTTATCTTTAAATTGATGTAAAAATCATGTTTGTCCAATGATATTTTCGGAAGTTATAACGGAGGAAAATTGGAGAAAAAGAGGAAATTCTGGAGAAAAAGAAGTATAGATTTTAGACCTTATCCTTAAATAATAGTTTTTAAATAAACAAGGAAGGACAGTTTGGCAGATAATCAAATATTTCGGTAGATGCGATCAAAAATTTGATCTACAATTCAAGTAAGAATAATACTAGAACGCAATCTTCAAATACAATTTGAAGCTACAATACAAGTATTAGAACCAGCAGGAGTAGTCTCCTCTGAACTTTCTCACACACTTTTCAATAAAGATGTTTTTCTAGTGAAGGCTTTGTATGGCTTTGCATGGTACAATAGTTATGAAATATTGACTTTTCATATGAATTTAGAATTTTTTCTGAATCTATCGTGTAATAATTTTTGAGTGTCTGGCGATTAATCTCTCACATGGGTTAATAATATCCAAAAATCAAATTTAGCTTTTTTAGACATATTTTTCTTAGCATATTAAAATAAAAAATTGATACAAAACTTCACATGGTACGATGTAGCCAGACCAAATTCGATATATTTAAGCCCTTGTATTTTGAGTTATCGCATTTCTAAAAGTAGTGACTGACAGACATTCAATCCCTTGTCAGGTCTGGCTCAAACTGTGATAAGTGTCTATTCTATAGATGTTCCATACTGAATTTTATTTATCCAGCTCTTTTATTTTTGTAGTTATGTTACAGCCGGACAGATAGACTTCCGCTGAATGGAGTTTGCCCAAGATTTGACCGAAATCTAACAATATTATTTTAATTATATACTCCAAATTTCATCCCACTAGCTCAACGTTTTGAGCTATCTTTATCTTAGACTGATAGACTGATGGACCTTTTAGTAAAATGTGTTTCAGGGAGATCTAAAACGTGAATATTCGCAAATTCGAATTTTTTAGCGATTACTATACTATATATCAATCGCCAGAAAAGTAAAAAGTGAAAGAAAACTTTTAAGAATAAACTTTATTTTTAAAAAATTACTTTGTATTACTAAAAAAGTATATTAAATTATAATTTTTTTCTTTCCAAGTTAATTTTGCGTCACTACATCGCAAAATATTTCAATATTAGTTGAAAAAAAATGGAAACGTAATGTGTTTCTTTAATATTTTGGAACAATTTATTGATTTTTGTTAATGAATAATTGTCATACTTAAAAGGATTCATTTAATATAAAAACATAATTTTATATAAAAATGAAATTCTTGAACAATTAAGTATAATTATTTGGCAAAAATTTCCATATAAATGAAAGATTTTTTTTTTATGATGAACTGCAAGGAATTAATAAGTTTCACAGTATATTTTAGATAAATGTTTATATAGAAAATAAATGTTATGTAGAAATTGACTCTTACGTAAAAGATGAATGTAGAAAATGAATTTTATGTAGAAAAACGTTTCTGTTTAAAAAATGTAAAGGAACTGTATGAAACACGGAACAAACGTATTTTCTTAAGTGCAATATGTTTCCTTTGTGACACGAAGATAAGAATTTTTGATGACGCAATGTTACAGGAATAGCTCATAAATATTTTTTCCACCAATGAAATACTTTCTGCTAGTTACGAAACTTGAATCATTTGCTTGCACGTTCACAAATTTTTCGAATAAACAGTCTTATTATTCTGTTAGTTATACAAGCGGTTCACGTGACATAGTAGTCACGTGACAGACGTAACTACGGATTTCTTCTCGCTTCAGGTCTCCTAGAATAAACAAACCATTTTCAATTTCTCGTATAAAAGGTAAAACGAAAAGATCTTACTTTAATATACCGAAAATTCAACCTCGAAATTTTGCTGAATCTTCACGGTTTTTTTTTTCTTTCAATTTCTACTAATAGTTCACACTCTTCCTTTATATATTAATTTATATATTTTGTTCAAATTTCCAATCGTTAATAAAATACTTTTTATTCATCCGCTCGAGTTGAAATACATTTTTTTAAAACTTGTAGTGGGTGACACTCGATGTTAATACAGTTTTTTCATTCAAATATTAATTCACTAATTAAATTTAATTAACTTTTAATACTCTTAATACAGATTTAGCAGTTTATAATGAAAATTGATATCGAAATTCAGTGGCTCAATAGGTAAAATGCGAGGATTTCAATATTTTTTACGGGAAGGTGAAGAATGCGAGTTCAGTTCTTGCGAAAATCAATATTTTTTTGTTATTTAATAAATTTTTTGAAAATTATTTAATGGAAAGCAACTTAAATAAAGTTGTTCTTTGTTGACCTAAGAAGGAATTGAATTTTTTTTAATTTTATCATTTGTTTCTATACAACTCTTAAGGAAACCAGCGTGAATGGTCTCTAAAACTTTCTGGTATATTCTTTAATAAAGGTGTTATCCTAAAGAACAGCTTGCAAAACACTGGCGTTTAATAACTATAAAATATCAACCTTTGCATTAATTTGATATTTTTACCTAATCTATCGTATGTGCCTTGCCAAATGTTTTGACGATTAACCACTGCCACACAGTCCAAAAACCGAATTTGAGTTTCAAACGCGGTCTTCCCAAAGCATTGAAACAAAAATTTGGCACAAAGCTACAATGTAGTCACAAAATGCTATATCGAATTTGATATCTTTAAGCCGTTGCGTTTTTAAGTTATTACATGTTTCTGAAATTACAGATCGGAAAATGGTCAACACTTTATTGAATTTCATTCAAAATTTGATAAGCGGCTCTATTTAAAATATTGCATCTGTGTAATTATTTTTGAAATGTTTCGCCCGCACTCATAAGAATTCTCGAGAAATTTTACTAAAGCAATAAAGCGCAATATATTTATTTCTTTTTTATAAAAGTCTCCATCTTTGTGACAAATCAGTGAGCCTCAAAATTACAGAAAGTATTCAAATGGATAATCTGCCTGAAGTAAAATGGAAAACTTGACACTACATGGAGAGTTTTGTGCTTCGTAGAATAATTTTAGTAACAGACTATGTAACAACCATGCTAATGCTTTATGTTTATTTTGTGCTTTGTCAATTAATGTAGAAAACTTAATATGGAACTGTCATATTGATATTACCAGCGGGTGACCGAGCTCCGCTCGGAGAAAACCGGTATCGAAGCTAACTCGAAGATTTAAATTTTCAATTGTGATTTATCAAAACAATGCATGCCATAAGAAAATTTGTGAAACCATTGGTGAAAAGATAACCGGTTAAACCTCGGCTTTTCATCGTTCACCAGCGATGTCATGTCTTGATGTTCCATTGGAAATCCCCATCTGCACTGGTCTCTTCCATGTTTGCTGACCACGCACGGAGCGCTTGGGTTCATATCACCACACGGGTTATGGATCATCCATTTCGAGATCAGTTCCTTGAGTTCCGGATCATCTTCTGGAAACTTTATTAGTTCGCCATATTGGCTATAGATGGCAGCACGTTACCGCTTGAAACCTATTAGCCATTATGGCGAACTAATAAAGTTTGAAAATATCCTATCTGTAACTCCGAACTGCTCGACCGTAGCGCTTCAAAACCGGCGCCAATCGATTCCTCGTGGCCAAAAACCCCAGACTCCCAAGTTTACCGGAGTTTATTAATTCTGGGGCGTATTTAGACTTGGCAACCATTCCTCGTATTATAGTATAAGATATGGTGCGTTGTCTGCTTTTTAGAATAATATAGAACAGAATAGGCAATAGACATAATGATATTTTATGTTGCTTCTTAAGCTTCGTAGAATAACGAGAAAACCTGAATATATAAGAGGCATACTAATTATTTGTAGCTAGATTAATTGTTTGCTTCTTAGATTAATGTAGAAAACCAAATGTGCATGCCTGTGTTATGCATTTTATGTTTTTAGAATTATAGAGAAACCCGAACATAGAATAAGTAAGCTGTCACTGTAAGGTGTATTTTGTGCTTTGTAGATTATGAAACTGACATACTGACACTGTATAGTGCATTTTGTGCTTCATAGAATAATATAAAAATTGAATATACAACAGGTTTGCTGACACGGTGTAATACATTTGATGCTTAGTAGATTAATGTGGAACACCGAATATAAAAATGGCATATTATCATCGTATGGTGCATTTTGTGGTTCAGAGAATAATGTAGAAAACTATATATGCAACGAACCGACTGGCTCTGTATAATGCATTTGGTGCTTCGTAGAATAATGTAGAAAAGCTAATAGGAAACCAATATGCTGACACTGTATAGTGCGTTTTGTATTTCATAGAATAATGCAGAAAGCCAAAGTATGCAACATGCATACTGATTCTGTATGGTGCATTTTGGACTTCACAGAGAAAAGAAACTATATACGCATTTTGGACATGTTTTTTAAAAATGATTTTGCCCCAAATTTGATACATATTTACAAATTAATTCTGAAGATGAATCATTAACTTTCATTGATCTCGATCATCAGCTTTGCATTTTTAAATTATCACTTTCACTCACAACCCCTTACTCTGGAATAGACAGATTTTTTTAACTGTAATCAGCATTTGGTTAAAATTTTGAGATTCGCAGTTTTGAATTTACAACTATGAATCGAATTTTCTTATTTAAAAGTGAATAGGATTCTAGGTTATCTTAAAGAAAAACAGATGTTTAGAATGTACAAACAGACTCATATCTGATGGAATAACTTCGAAAGTTTAATAGAAATTAAAAACTTTTTGTGTTAAGATCACATAATTTTCTTACGTCTATCGATTTCGATTTGTATTTACAAACAGACCGATCAGCCGATGGAAATAATTTCAGCAATGTTTTATTTTATTTTATTTTTGTTAAAATTCATCAAAATTAAAAATTACTTCGCTTTCTATCCTTAGATCTTATATCTGAAAAAGTAATCAAAGGGACTGCTTCCCACTCCCTTTTTCGTATATATGACGCATTTAGTGCGTCATATAACAATGAAGAAAACTGAACACCGGTTTTGAATCTCTTGATTTTTCGCCAACAAGATCCAAAGTTTGATAAAGATCTGCAACGTTGTTGACAAACTACATACCAAAAGTCGTTTTTGCATTTGCGTGTTATCGCGTTTATATACTTGTAAGCATGCAGACAAACGGACGATCAATCTTCCGACTGATTTGGTAGAAATTAGATTCAGATCTAAAAATCTGTGATACTTATTTTCATTCATTTGGCTCTTTAGGATGTTGAGGTACCATGTTCACATGAACGAATAGATAGATTCCCATGGAAGGTATGCACTTATTCAAAATTTGATAGTAATTTGTAGATTTTAGAAAAAGACTGCATACTTAATTGCGTGTTTGAAGTTCTTTGTTTTCGAAGGATTAAATTTATAGATCCACTGACAGATATACATATTCCACTATTAAATTTCTCAGAAAAATGTAAATTGGTCAAAAACTTCAAATCGAATATTTTCATGATCATGTAATCTTTCTTAACAAATAATAGAATAATAATAATAATAAAACAGCAGGAATTATCTTTTTGAAACTTTCGCTCAGAATTTCTTACTAATGTTGTTGCGTATTCTGAATCGTATGCAATATTAACGAAAGAGTACTATCGGTGGATATTTTCTTTTATCAACGAAACACTGGTATAAATTTAATATTCAAGTACCAGATAAAAGAAAAGGCATTTTGGACGAAATTTTTAACTACAGATTAAAATAAATGGAACTACAGTTATAATCAAAAAATGTCAAATCAAATTTTATCATTTGAAGTTATTGCGTTTTTGTGCACAGACAGCCATACCTTAAACAAATTTCATTCAAAATTTCATAAAAGTCCATACCTTAAATACTAAAAATATATTAAATTTAATATTACAAGTGGATGTGATTTTGAGCTATTGTGTGTGCATGCGTGTGAAAGTACAGAAAGACAGACATTGCCAATTCTCGAAAAATTTTGTTCCAAATTTGATACCAGTTCATACTTTTGATGTTAAATTTGTGTACCAATTTTTATTCATCTAACTCTCTTCGTTTTGTAGTAATCAAATACTCTTATATTCTCTCAGGTAGATCTCTACAGAATGGATTTCCTTCAAAATTTGAGAGAAATCATCAAATTTGGAGTCAAGATCAGAAACCAAATTTCGTTAATCTAATTCAAAGCATTTTTGATTAATAGTTATCAGACGGATATACAGACATATTTCCAAAAGTATTTTTTTCTGACTCTTGAAATGCATGAAAGTGCAGATTTGTCAAAATCTTGAGTTTGAAAATTCTGAAGATTACAACTATTTCTCTTTGTTGACTTCGTGTAAGATAACTTTAAGAATTATAAAATTCTGAGATAATAGATAAAAATTTATGTTCTAAAACCTAATCTAAAATAATTCCATTCTGAAATTAGGCAAAAATTTATGATACCTTTATAAATTTTCCATTGAATTCAGACAGTATTCTTGTGTGAATAATACGAATAAGACCAGCAAAGAATATTTTCTATTTCCTTTTTTAAAAATGTACTTTAAGAATTAAACTTACTGCAAGTTTTCTGTGCTAATTTGGCAAACATTTAAAAAATAAAAACGACTGTTGATTATCTATATTATCATCACATTCAATTTTTATCACAAAGTATATTTTTGTGTCTCCTAATGTTGTGTTAATGAGAACACATTCAGACTGCCAAATGGCAGACGATAGTGATCCAACTTCTGAAATAGCTGGCAGACGAAAAAAAAAAAAAAATCTCACCATCAAACGGAAAAAAAAAGTGCAAAATACACACACACACATACGAATAATGGAAAACAACTGCAGGGGGCTTCTTAAATTCTTGCTATTATTACATTTAATTTAGCCAGCAGACTTTCGGTTCCTTCAAAACAGAGATCACGTGATTTTGTGACGTCAATCACGTACCAAAAATAGTCATGTAGGATAGGAAGCATTTTACTAACTTTGTTTTAAGGCTTGGGACACCTAGGGTACAAGGTTAAAAAACAAAAATAAAATACAATTCAAGGTTAAGCAGGTTTTTTGACCCGTGGAACGTTTCCTATTTTCAATGTCAGAATTTATTCCAACTTGCTGTCGCATTCGCATTGTTTTCAGTTCTAAGACGTAGTTTTGATTCTGGCAGAAGTTTGTTCCGATGATACAGGAACAAAAACACTAAAATATCTCACTATCAGAGAGAACGCAAGCACCAATCCTTTGAATTTCCTATTGTTCTTTTGTTATTTTTATCTTAATCAATAAAAGAAATCACGTGAGCGTTTATCTATTTTATATTTTATGCAGCAATATCTGAAATACTCAGCATCTGCGGAATAAATTTTCGGGATTTTTTATTGATGAAAAATTTATAATTTAATTAACTCTTATAAAAAACTTTATAAATACTCCAGCATTTGAGAATAAATTTTTCGTTCGTGAAAAAGTAAAAACATATTTATTAACAACATAAGATGGCATCTAAGACATTCGTAAGCAAACGAATTTTAAATAACTTATTTTTAACGCAAAATGTTTTATATATTGTTTTATAGTACATAATATTTTTTCTATCTTCTGAAAATTCATTTTTATCATTAAAATTTAGAATTAAAAAAAACAACCAACTAAAATAAACCAGCTGTCATAATAATTTGAAAAATAAAACAGAAATATCAATAACAAAAAGTGTAAAAATATTCAGTATCTCGCTATTACCTACTAGTAAATATCTACAAATTTCCTTATTTCAAAATCGTCTGTATCAATTATTAAATTTTGAAAAAATTATAAAAATAGAAAAAAAAATGCAGGGAAATGAAACTGGTGAAAATAAGAAAAGTAAAATTTAAAAATTTAAAAGAGCATGAAACATTTTTTTTTTATTTTAATTTATTAAAAGTTACCATATGAAAAATATAATTTCGGTTAAGGTTTAACTAAATGAGTATTTAATTTACTTCCAAAAAGAATACAATTATTTTATTTTGTTTTTGGTATCGTAAAAAAAAACCGCATGTTTATCTTAGGAAGAGAAACTACTCTACAGGATTGAGTTTTAATAGTTTAAAGAAAAAATTATAGTTTCATAAAACTTCCTCCTTCATATTTAGAGAAAAAAAGTTCTAAATTAGCATTCATCATGTTCAAAAATTAATAAATAAAAAGAGAGGATGCATGTTTTTCTTTCATATATAATAAATCTAGTTGTAGTAACAAAAATATTTTTCTTAATTGGATGTTGTTACTGAAAATAGAAAAAAGTAACTTTTAAATATAAAAAAGCAAAAAAGTGAATTAATACTATGTGCCGGAAATAATGTAGAACTTTCTTATCCGCAATTGCATTGTTTATTCAATTATTCTGCAAGAACTTCATCCATTGATTTGAGTGATTTAAAAAATCAGTAAAACATATTTTGTTGAAATTTTGTCTGCAAAAAAGTACTTGTTTTTCAGAAACTATCGAAAGTGAAATAGTAGGATTCTGTAATCGATTTTTCCTTCACTTTCCTTTGTGTTTTGAATGACAGAATTTTTAATGTTGCTTAGATTGCAACACACTATTTTAATAATTAAAAAAATACTTATTAGTTATTCGATTTGTTTCAAATTTTAATTCCGCATTAGCAGTGAAAATGTAAAGCAACTACTCTCAAAACTCTATTGTATTTATTATAATGAATAATTATTATAAATAACTGTTATATCAAAAATAATTATAATAAAAAATCTATTTGTTTAAACATTAATAAAAATATTTTTAAGTAACTATTTAATCTGATTTTCTTATCACCCGTGCAAATTATTATAAATGCGAGTTTTATATTCTTTCATTGTTAATTCTTCTAAAATCTTACAATGCACATTTTAATTTATTTAATATTGGTTTTAGTCTAAAATAATGTCGATATTATTTCTGCGGTATTCTAATTTTTGCTGGTTTACTTTTAAGAAGACGTACTTTTAGTTCTTGATGACAATTTAAACAAATGTTAAGGGATTTCAAAATTTTCCTTAAAAAACTTCCTATAAATATATATTTTTTTCATTCTATAATAACAATAAACCTGTACAAATATTCAAGGGATTTTTTGAAATTTTTTATAATAATTTTTATTTTATGTATTAATTATAATAATTTCACCCATTTAGTAATCGATAATGTGTTATTTTTTAGTAATTTAATATTAAAATATTCGAGGAAGGCATAAAATTTCTCTAAAAATATTATAAGAATGAGAAGTTTTAGTACAAAATAGAAGATTTTAAAATCGTTTCAAGTAAAAATAAATAAATGAATAAAATAACTTTACAAACATTTAAATAACAAATTATTTCTACCTATTATACTTTCATTAATTTCAATGAAATTTTGTTAATAGGTCAAAGATGATGAGAAAAGAACGAATTATTAACTAGGATTTGTCAAGGGTATTTGATAATTATAGATGCCGATATAGAAGAAATCCGTTCTGAAATTGCAATACTTCCTGTCAGACGTACTCGCGTATAGGTTATTTGCAAAATATTATTCATTTGACATCCTGTTATGTTACTGATAAATAAAACTTTTAAGCAGATTACAGAATTTTTTCATACGATAAAATCGGCAAATAAATCGTCAGGTGTGCGATTTGGCAGAAAAATTTGAATTAATCTATATAATTTACATGGAACATTTTTTTTTACCAATAAGCAAACAATGATTTTAGATATGCATTAATATCAGCGTCATAAAAAGGAAAAGCAATAACATAAATTATCAACGGTTTCATACAATCTCAGATTTAACTTTCGATTTCGTTTCTTTTAAGATTTAGTGTAGATTTTCATTTTTCTTGTTTTATGTTTCAAGGGGAAAAAAAGAAGAAAGGAGAAAAAAAAAAAAAGAAAAGAAAAGAGAGTTACTGAAATAATAATAAAAAAAATTCTCGAGCACTCTAAACAAAACTGAGAAACTCAAACTAAAAATGGAACGAAACAAATAGTGATCTATTAACAGAAAAAATGCATGGTCGAATAGAAAATGAAAAAAAAATTGTATATATGTATAAAGAATGTTGCATAAGGAATATAATTAAAATGACTTTCACTGTTTTATAAAACTAAAATACAGTGAATTAGCATTAATATAAAATAATAAAAATTGAAGACTTCAGCTCAATGATCTTTGCTACAATTTAGCATAAAAACTTTAATAAAATATTACATCTATCATTCTATATCTGAATTTTATCCACATGAAAAAAGGTTATATAGTGTGTTCCACATAACATAAACAATTAGACTGAATACAACCAAATTTTATTAAGACTAGAGGAACAGTAACATCAACTTTTTAAAATTCAAATATTAATTTAATATTTAATTAATTAGAAACAAAATGAAGTTTCATCTTTACCCCACAATTATATAGGGGAAATTATTACAAATGAAATTTTATTGAGCCATGTTTAAAATTCAAATTTTACAATTATCATGCAGTCAGTTTTATTTCCTCTCAATATCTCGTTCAATAGTTATTAAATAAAATTGCCTTAAAATTGTTAACTTTAAACTATTTTATTTCTATAATTTTTTTCAGAATTTTGAACAGTTGAATTTAAATTTTATTTTAATACATAGCGTTTTATGAGGATTTCATTTCTCTGAAAGTGGTGATTTAACTGAATGCCTCCCCATCAAAAAGCATCAATTCATTTCTCATGAAAGCAAGTAAAATAAGTCTTTTGAAAATAAATGCATATGTTCAAATATAGCAGCTGTTTCAAACTGCGAGAAATTAATCAATGTTTTGCTCATTTTCCAATTAAACTTCAGCAGATTATCTAAAATATTTGCATTTTTAAATTAAATTTTTTTATCTTTTCAAAGATACCGGTTTCTTTTTTTGTGCATTTTTTCATTTCTTATTAATTCTTCAGAAAATTTAATGTAAATTTTGAAATAAAAAAATATTATATTCCTTTCACTAGGAAACGATAAAACTTACTCTACCATTATGTTGTTTAAATTACCCTTTTACTATAGCATATGTATTTCGAGAAAAGGGGCTTATTATAACGTTTTAAACAAAAGTATTTTCTGCTTTAAATCAACGGGAGTGATTTCCCTAAAACTTTCCTTCATACTCTCTGGACTTCTTCATGACAGGTTTCATTTAAAATTTGATGAAAGTATACAAATTTACTGTCGAATTTCAACTGTCTAAATCAAAAAGTTTTTTTAGTTATCTTTGTCACAGACTTTGATACACTTTTTCACAAAAAATGTGTTTTTCGACCTCAGGGAGGTTTAAAATGTGTAAAGTTACGAATTGCTAGACGATTACTATGTATTCTCTGTAAGAAGAAGAAAAAATTTGATCTCTATAAGAAGAAAAAGTAAAAATATTATATGCGAAAAAACTTTAATCACGAAATACAATAAGTAAGAAATAAAGAGATTAGAATTTTTGACAAAGATATTAAAATAAAAAAACCAGCAAAAATAATTAGTTTATTAAGTTAAATTTGTTTTGAAATGTAAAACCATTTTGACTATTTTGTTAAAACAAAGTTTTGATTATCATATGTTCAGCCTAAAGCCACATAATACTTAAATCCACGACTGCAAGAATGAATTTTCGTCACAATTCACTGTCAAGAAATGTGTTCCTAAAATTTTATAATCGAGATTAATTATAATCGAGATTTCTTTCCTTTTCTCTTTTTCCATTTTTCTGAAATATCGACATATCATCGAAACGTGATTAAAACAATCTATTTGTTATGTAAGAGAGTCTATACCGCATGCGAAATATCATTTATTCCACGTAATTGAAAAATACCAAAAGCAAGATGGCGAAAGTTAAACATTTGGCCGTTGCCAGTTACATCACGAATGGTTTGATCAAATCGTTCCTTTTCGTGAGAAAATTCGTTTTCTGCGTCATTTGAGTAGCAGGCAATCGGACCACATTTGGCAATTCGTAAGAAGTCTGGTTTATACCAGTTCGACATTAAAAATAAAACAATTTCAAAGATATCGACTCGGTTCGAAAGAGGCAGGTGCAATTGACAAGAAGCAGCAGTATTCTATGCTTAGGCTGATGTCAAGGTGACGGAGATTTTTAATGACAGCTGTCGCATTCGGGCGATTTTCATTCTCAAATGTCGTCTTAACTTTCGCCCCAGAAATTTATTTCAATGCTTATTTTGATTTTATTTTCTTTATTTCATCGATCTGGATGCAAGCGATCGATTACGATTCTATAAAAGAAAAACACCCGACGATAAATCCTTGAGGTGAAGGGAATTAAATTAGAAGCAAATAATTTTAAAAGCAAATTCTTTTTCTTTTAAAAAACCCAGCAGTTCCTTTTTATTAAAAAAATATTAATGACCAGAACTCATTTACTATATGCATTTAAATGAAACAGTATCACCTGCTTTTGAAGATAAAATTAGAAGTATTTATCCACCTACAGACTTAATTTTTTTAAAAAAATTAATACATTCTATTTTTAGCTTAACATATTCAAAAATCGGAATCAAATTTCGTATAAGAAATCCATTTGTTATATTTACTTATACAAAGTTATTGGATTAGAATTGTTTACCATTATATAACTTTTAGTCGCCAAATTTTACGGAAACTTCTATTCCATCGGCAGTGTTCCTGATCAAATATACATGTGCATACAAACAGGTGGATTTTTGCTATTCGTTTCAGGATCTCAAGGCAGGAAGTTATGGAGGATTTTAATTCTCAAAGGGATGATAACAATAAGATAACCACATTTTTGAAGTTCTTTATTAGACCTTGACCTTCAATAAATTAAATATGTTCGTTTTTTTCACTTCTTTTTTCAGACATCATTTTTTAAACCAATAATTTATTTATCACTCAAATTACTAGTTCAATTAGGATTTGTTATTCATATAGTTATTCAACTCGTTAAGATTATCTGATTCCTTTATTAGGCTACCTAATTCAGTTGATGACCGGGGTTTACTGCACTGTTCAATAAATTGTAAACATTTCCTCCATCTTTCATCTCACCTCCATTTTGCTGAAATCAATTCTTTCGGAAGCCCGCATAAAAGAGTGGGAGACTTTAGTATACGTTCCGAAAGTAACTTCGATCTACAAATTACATGAAAGGTAGAAAATACTAATCTAAAGCAGCCACCCCCAACACAGTATATATTTATGGCACGAACCCCTTCCCCCTCTCACCCACAGAATCATTCAATCTTCTATAGACAAACTGACCGCCACCAGCACCACAATCCAAGCTCCTCAACGAAAGACGTGTAAGTTATAGTGTGTTCATCAGCTATTAATAAATTTTGTCAATGTATAGAGCATTTTTCCTATTACCTGCCATGATTATCATTTGGGAATTTTACATATACCACTTGGCGCCAAATTTGGTACGCCAGACAGTTTAGGTTCATTCTTTATATATTAGTCAATACTGTTTGCAAAATGTGTGGGCCAAGATAGATTGGTTGGTAGGGCATTGGACTCGCATCCCTTAGGTTGTGAGTTCGAACCCCGCCTTCCGGGGAATCTCCGTGTGTGTGTGTGGTGACTGGCGCGTATGAATCTATCGTGGTCTCAAAGTCATCTATGTCGGGAGTAATACTACTGGGTGTACTGGTTCAGAGGTGATTGTTCTCCATCCAGGTCTAAATTACGATCTGAGGATGAGTAAGTGAACTGTATGAATGAAGTCCGCCTTGTGAGAAGGGCTGTGACGCGTGAGTTGCAAACTCTTTCTCTTAGTCCTAGATGGCACTACTGAAAAACGAGTGACGCAAAAAATTCGGATTAATCACAATGGCTCTTTAGTCAGCGGGTTTGTCAATGACAAGTGCCATAAGAAACAACAACATATACCACTTCGTGCCAAATTTGGAATGCCAGTCAGTTTAAGTTCATTCTTTATATATCAGTCAATACTGTTTAGCAGAAAAGTGTGTGTTCTGTACTTCATTTCTTCACAACAAACGAAGAAATCTGAAATTGGTATGCAATTCAGTACCGTTAAATGCTAATATATTATAACATAAAAAATATATATATAAGATAGACGACTCAAAATTGAAAACCTATTTACATAAAATCAAACTAATGACTACTCTTAAGACATTAATTATCAAGAGAAAATCATTTCAAAATCAATCTCACAAGTTTGTATAATTACACAGATTAAGATAAACTTAATGTTTCTTCACCTAAATTGTTGAAGAGTATTGAAAATGGCTTCTACTGCATGTAAGTTCAGGGTTTGCCATAGTGTTTGCGAAACTGTAAAGTTTGTTTTATCCTCTCAGTTGCCACCTGGTAAATCCGAAACAAGAATAATTTATATTAAATATTAAAATTTAAAATGAAATGCAGTATAAACTTAAAATTGAAAGGCTAAAAATAATTTGTTGTATGATTGTATATGAAATATTTCTTAACTCATTTTTTCAAATTCCAAATCTCAATTACATTAAAAAAATAGCTTTAATATGAGGTCAGTGTCTTTTCACCATAAGGCATAAAAAATACACCCATTTTTTTTCTTCTTTTAGCTCCTTTTAAATGCTTTCATTTAAATTCTATGTTTTATAATTCCTTGTCTGAGCACTAGGGGTTGGAGATGCCCGAACTTCATCATAATAATCTATCGTACAACCCATGTCGATATTTTTCGATATATCATGATATCATTATTTATTTATAGTTATTATAAGCTATAAATAGCATTTCTCAACATACTGGCTAATCATAACGACTCCAAATAAAAGGAATAAAATAAAGAAA
>JAPMOQ010043613.1:1303005-1335288 GCA_026543055.1 Argiope trifasciata | reverse complement strand
ATAAAGGAAGGAAAGGAAATAAAAGGAATAAAATAAAGGAAGGAAAGTCAATAAAAGAAAGCTATCTTTTAAAAACTTGCATAAAACATGCTTGTAAAAAACTTTTAAAAACTTGCATTAAAAAATACATAAAAGGGCTGTTTGCAAAAGGAAAAACAGATCTATAGCCATATCAATAGTTATAAAAATTAATATGTAATTATAATTTTCAACAATAATGACAACTTAAAGATATACAGAGAGCTGTTGTGTTAAGTGGAAGCTTAAAAAATAATTAAACTCTATTTCTATCAAAATTTTTATTATAGGGTTCAACGATAAACAACTAAAAATGCAAAAAAATACTGTGAAGTATTAAAATAATTCTATATTTTATATATAAATGAAGAGATTGTTTATTCTCTAGTTCTGAAGCTGCATAAGAAATTGAGAAATTATTTCATCAAATATGAACAAAAAATGTGTTTTAGATTTTAATTTAAGATGTTTTTTGTTATAAAATTGAACTAAAATCTCCGAAAATAAATTTTTTTTTCGTATACGTTTTTGAGTCAAAATAAAACAATCTCTTCCAGTTTTCGAACTATTTTTGATTTTTAATATTTTTTTTTCCAAAGATTTAAGCAAAATTTTTAAAATATTGTTATTTTATGACATTTTTTGAAAATTTTACCATGATTGTAGTAATATAGTACCTTAATCTTTTTGTTTGTGACCCGAGTTCCAGCCTCATTCTCATTAAAAAAAGCATTTTATCCCAAATTGTTAATTGTTGTTTGGTTATGTACTAAACAATTTTATGTATACAATTTAAGAATTCTGAATAAGTAATCTAGAATATTTTATAAATGAATAAATTCTGAATCTCTAGATTTCTCTGTTCTTCTGAGTTACGAAATGTTTCGAACTTATAAACCTAAAGTATTGCTTTTTAAGTTCGAATATTTGTAATAATAATATCGATCTTGAATATTTGTGGCAATAAAGAATTTTTTGTCCAAATGTTATTTTAACATTGTACTATAATATCAATATAAGCTATTATCTTTCTTTCGAAAAATTTATTATTTTCTTGATTACTATATGATATACAGTTGAATTAATATATAGTTGCTCAGATTGAAAATATTTCTTGGTTGCTTTTAAAATAAAAATTGTTTTTTAATAAATAACTGTTTTATTAATTTTCATTAAACCTGCACCAAAGTTCTCTTATTTGTTCAGTATTTGTGAAAAAAATGTGAAGAAATTCTAAAATAACAACGGTTACAGTTTTTGGTACGTTTACAGCAGTAAGAAAAAAATATTGACTGTTAGTATGCCAAAGCACGGAAAAATGAGCTATATTTTTAAAGATTGTTAAATAGTCATTAACAAGCAAATCGTCTGCTTCTCACAACTTTATTTGGAATTGAAAATAATAAACGATTTTTTCGAAATATTCAAACATGATTATTTTATATAATCAATAATTTGTTTAATGCAAATTTTAGCTAAATGTTCTGAGTGGCAATTCAGATGCAGTAAAATTATTTATGCTATTTTAGCATTTTCTTTTTATAGAAATGGCAACTCTAATAAAAAATCAATTTATCAAAAAATATGAAAAACGAACTATTTAATTAAAGTCTTATATAGCAAAATAAATATTATGTTGTGAGAAAA
This sequence comes from Argiope trifasciata, assembly GCA_026543055.1. NCBI lineage: Eukaryota > Metazoa > Arthropoda > Arachnida > Araneae > Araneidae > Argiope > Argiope trifasciata. The sequence continues at coordinate 1,333,623 of JAPMOQ010043613.1, read as the reverse complement.
TCCAAGCGAGTCTTTTTAATTGATTCTAACTTTGTTTCCTGTCATATTATACTGCTGAAATATTCTGTAAATAGAATTTTGTATAAAAGTAACAGTGCAATAAAATCAGTAACGTCTTATAAAAAACTTCTAAAGTAATAAGTTAGAAAGATCAGTTAAAATATGCTTATAAATACCCTAAAAATATAAACACTAGAAAAACGCTATAGCAATAGGAAGTAAACAAAAAGGTTTTGTCAAAATTCGGTCTTTATAAACAAGTAAAGTGAATTATAAGATCTTTATTACTAATATTATTTAATCGTAACGCAGCTTTATTTCGAAATCCTTAACCGTATCCCTTTTTCTTTTCTTTCGCGTTAAATACAATAGCTGCGATAATATTCAGTATAATAAGAAATAAAATATCGATCCCTAAATGCAGTTTCGAAGAATCGTGAAGATATATTTGGAACAAAGAACGCAGAAAGATTTTATTTCACTGCGCAAATTAAAAGTTTGCACGCGTGTTCTTCTTTCATAGCTTCGAATTTAATATACTCTTACACTTACTGAACAAACAGAAGACGAATAAGAAAATAAAACACAGTAACTTATACTTTTTTTATTGTAACTGAGCATTGTTCAATGTAGTTATTTTTTGAAAGATATAAAATCACTTTCAGCTGTACTATGTCATATTTTCTATATAGACGTTTTTTACAGTTTAAGTTATTGCCGAATTAAGGTTAAAAAATAACACAACAAAATACAAGCAGACTTATATTTGGTTTAAAATTATTGTTCCTATATAAAAAAAATCTTTAAAAAATTGATGGAAATTTTATTGTGAGTTTTGCTGTGAACTTATAATGCTTTTCTATGAACAGGCTTACTTTAAATGTCAAATTTTAAATCTATACATATAATAAAGCTCAATGTGTGTGTGTGTGTGTGTGTGTGTGCGCGTGTGTGTTGGCGCTCTACAAGCCAGACCGTTGGATCTACAGCTACCAAATTTGGTACATGTATACCTTGGAGGTCGGGAATGTGCACCTCGGAGCCCTTTCTTCGAATTTTTAATTAGAATTTGAATTAATTAAAATTTAAGTGAAATTTCAACGTTTTTCCGCTACAACTTCCGAAAATATTATTGCACAAACATGATTTTTTACATCAATTTAAAGATAAAAAATTAGCTTTCTAACGGTATCAGTGTTTTAATGTATAACCCAAGCCTCTATTTTTAACGAATTTTTAAAGAAATATTTTAATTATGTTTTTAGCACGTGACTGGATAAAATAAAAGAATGCCGGAAGTTCGAATTAAAAAGAACTATCATCGCAAAATAAATTAAAAGAAATGCAACTTTTAGCACGTGACTAGATAAAATAAAAAATATATAAAATGTGATATTTTCTAAAAAAATAAATACAAAGCAAAGGATTCTATGATCGTTTGCAATATCTATATCATTAATTCCATAAATTATCTTTATTTACAGTAAACCTGATTTAATTTAGACAGGATATGCATTGAAATCCCGACTTAATATCATATTTCTACAATCGTTTGCAATATCTGTATCTTTAATTCAATAATTTTTTCCCTTTTTCGCTTTCTTTAAAAAACATATTTAACATTTTGGCAATATCACCGAAAAAAACTTTTTTAATATTTTGGAAGCATAATCGATAAATTATTAGAGAATTAAACTCAAAAGTTTTTCCAAATAAAGTTAAGACTCTTTAACTACTAATAACTGAATCTTTTAACCTTAACTATTTCTTAAATTTTGGCTAATGAATATGTGATTTAATTGAAAATTTTAGAACGCATTACTCATGGCAAACCAGCTGGTCGCCAAAGGCGGCTAGTAATAAATAAAAAAAGAAGAAATTAAATGAAAACAGTTGTTAAAATATTTGCTTACTAATATGATAAATAGGTTGATGTATATTAATAATGTTTTACTTTTTCAGTTTTTAATTTATAATTAATTACAAAAATATTACGAAATCCTAAAATACATTTCACCATCAAGTTGGGTGATTTATATAAAATCAATATTTAGTTATGTTAGTAATTTAACTTATAATAAATGACTCAAAATCTTTTAATGATCAGTCGTTTGAAATATGCAACTGCACAAAATTTCAATAATCTAATACATCAGGAAGTGAATGAAAATTCTATCTTAAAAACAAAGAATAGAATTGTTGAATATTATTTGAATCTAATATGCATTTGAAGCATTAAGTTTTATTCAAGCCTTAAATGTATTCATGCTATTGGTTTTCTTTATCACCTAAGGCAACATATGAACAAAGTTTTTAATCAGTTCAAGTGTAACTGACCTGAAGTTATAAAGTTTGAAATCCAACTGGCATCAATTTAGTCTTAGAATTCTGATGAACCTCACCGATGAATAAAAAAGATCAATGATTCAACAAATAATCAATATTAATGAGTCAACTATCAAAAAATAATTAATGAAAGTTAAGAAATTTGATATCCGCTTTCAGATACTGTGCTTAATTATCCTGAAGTTATAAAGTTTGTGATCAAACTAGTATCAATTCAGTCTCAGAAATCTGATGGACCTCGCCGATTTAAATATCAATTATCAAAAAAAAATATTATTAATGAATCAATTATCAAAAAATAATTAATATTAATAAATCAATTATCAAAAATAATTAATATTAATAAATCAATTATCAAAAAATAATTAATTAAAGTCAAGAAATTTAACATACGCTTTCAGATATTGTGTGTAATTGTTCTTAAGTTATAAAGTTTGCGATCAAACTGATATCAATACAGTCTCAGAATTTTCATGGACTTCACCGATTTAATACATCAGTGACTCAAAAAATAATTAATATTAATTAATTAATTATTAATAAAAATCAAGAAAATTTACATACGCTTTCAGATATTGTGCTTAATTTTATGCTCAGATAAACAAAGCAATTATTTGTATACAGTTTTTAATAATTTTTAAAAATTACGGATTTGCGAAAAAGGCAATGACATTATAAAATTGTTAACAATGAATAGAATTATTGACAGAAATATGACAACAGTGAGAAAAATAGTAGAACAAAAAATAATTATGAAAAATTATGGAATTTTGAAGAAAGTGGCAAAATGCTTAAAGTTGTAACAACAGAATACTTTATTTTTGAATATTTCATAGGGATGTAAACAACTGTTTACAATGTATTCTGAAGACTGATTTTAGTCCAAATGAATAATCTCTCCAAATAATCCGATAATCCAATAAATAAGAAATCTCCAAACAAATAAAGAAAATAATTTTCATGTAGACATTTTCTAAATCGAGGTTGTTGAAGGTAGGCATCAACACACAACTGGGAATGACGTAACGGAATGACGTAAAGGTACATATTGTTTGCCAATGGATTTTAAAAAAAAAACCCAGCTCTTTTGCGCATGCGTTAGAATAGAATAGGGCTGAAAGGACAGAGGAAAGGAGGAGACTTTAACAATCAAGAAAATTCCGGAAATGGCGCACATCTTTCCGTGATCATCCTTTAATGAGATATAATTGCCGAAAAGTGGTTGAAACGAGCAGAAAACGGTGAGGAACACAAGTGAGAGTACTCCCTCAGACTTTCACGTATGTTAACACAATATGCCGTGTTTTGGCTTCACAGTACAGTAAAGAAAGTTTGGCTTATATATATATTGGATGCTTTATTTTCAACTAGCCGCCTTTGGCGACCAGCTGGTTCGCCATGAGTAATGGGTTCTAAAATTTTCAATTAAATCACATATTCATTAGCCTTGAAATAACTCCGCGCAATGATTGGCCTGAAATTAATATTTTCTTTAAGATGATGGACTGAAAGTTCTAAAAGAACAGGTTTTCCTAATAATATTCTTTAATTTTATAAATCAGTCAGTTTTAATGATTGATTTAGATGACTGATTGATGTAGCAACTTTTATTTAAAATATTAATAAAAATATTTTGTAAAATATGGCTCACAGAGCAAAGTATGAAGAAATCTCAAACTCATTATTCATAAATGCATTGTTTGACTCAAACTACATAAAATGTAATTATTTACTTCATTTAGATCAAACTAATAGTATTAAACAATATATATGCCTATTAATAATATTTTACAAATTGGCCATTGGAAAGGAATTTGAATTCATATCCTGTATAAATTCAATCCTGTATAAATAAAGATAATTTATTCAATTAATGATTTAAATATTGCAAACGATCATAGAATCCTTTACCTTGCAATTTTTGAAGAAAATATCACTTTTTATATTTATTTTATTTTATACAGTCACGTGCTAAAAGTTGCATAAATACTATCACATTTTACACTGAAGTGACAAAAGTCATGGGATGACTGTTAATATCATGTCGGTCCTCCTTTTGCCCGGGGAAGTGCAACAACTCGACGTGTCATGGAGTCCACAAGTCGTTGGAAGTCTTCTACAGGAATATTGAGCCATGTTGTCTGTATAGACGACCATAATTGTGAAAGTATGGATGGTGCTGGAGTTTGGGCACGAACGGACCTTTCGATTATGTCCCATAAATGCTCGATGGGATTCATATCGGGCGATCTAGGAGGCCAGATCATGCGCTGGAATTGTCCGGAATGTTCTTCAAACCAATCGCGAACAGTTCTGGCCCGGTGACATGGCGCATTGTCATCCATAAAAATCCCATGTTGTGTGGGTACGTGAAGTCCATGAATGGCTGCAAGTGATCTGCAAGCAGCTGAAAATAACCATTTCCAGTCAATGATCGGTTCAGTTGCACCAGAGGACCGAGTCCATGCCATGTAAAAACAGCCCACACCATTATGCAGCCACCACCAGCTTGAACAGTGCCTTGCTGACAGTTTGGGTCCATGGCTTCGTGGGGTCTGCGCCACACTCGAACTCTACCATCAGCTCGCAACAACTGAAATCGTGACTCATCTGACCACGCCACGGTTTTCCACTGGTCTAGGGACCAGTCGATATGCTCACGAGCCCAGGAGAGTCGCTGCAGGCGATGTCGTGCTGTCAGTAAAGGCACTCGAATCGGTCTTCTGCTGTCATAGCTCAAGGAAGACAAATTTCGCCGCACAGTCCTATCGGACACGTCCCTCGTACGTCCCACATTGATTCCTGCAGTTATTTAACGAAGTGTTGCGTGTCTATTAACATTGACCATTCTACACAGACGTCGGCGGTCTCGGTCGTTAAGTGCAGGTGGTCGCCCACTGCGCTGTCCATGATGGGATGTGATGCCTGAAATTTCATACTCTCGGCACACTCTTGATATTGTGGATCTCGGAATGTTGAATTCACTAACGATATCCGCAATGGAATGACCCATGCGTCTAGCTCCAACTAACATTCCACGTTCAAAGTCTGTTAATTCTCGTCTTGCCGCCATAAATCACGAAAAACCTGTTCACATGAATAATTTGAACACAAACGAAAGCTCTGGAAAACGAACTGCGCATTTATACTTTTTCGCTGCGATACTACTGCCATCTGTATATTTGCATATTGCTATCCCATGACTTTTGTCACTTCAGTGTATAAGGAAAAAAATAATATTGAATTAATGATACAGATATTGCAAACGATAATAGAAATATGCCATTAAGTCGGGATTCCAATGCATATCCTGTCTAAATTCCATCAGGTTTACCGTAAAGAAAATTTATTGAATTAATTATTTAGATATTGCAAACGATCACAGAATCCTTTGCTTTGCATTTATTTTTTTAGAAAAGATCACATTTTATATATTTTTTATTTTATCCAGTCACATGTTAAAAGTTGCATTTCTTTAGATTTATTTTGTGATGATAAGTTTTTTTTATTCGAACTTCCGGTTTTCTTTTATTTTATCCAGTCACGTGATAAAAACATGGTTAAAATATTTCTTTAAAAATTCGTTAAAAATAGAAGCTTACGTTATAAATTTAAAAAACTGATACGGTTAGAAAGCTAATTTTTTTAATCTTTAAATTGATATAAAAATCATATTTGTGCAATAATATTTTCGGAAGTTATAGCGGAAAAACGTCGAAATTTCGCTTAAATTTTATTTAATTCAAATTCTAATTAAAAATTCGAAAAAAGGGCTCAGAGGTGCACATTCCCGACCTCCAAGTTATACATGTACCAAATTTGGTAGCTGTAGGTCTAACGGTCCGGCCTGTAGAGCGCCAACATACACACACGCACACACACACATTGAGCTTTATTATATGTATAGAAGATTACCAGAACCGAAATCGATAGAAATTTGCACTTTTAGTTACATTATAACATATCAAATCTACTTTAATTAGCAAATTGAATCTTTGAATAATCCCCTTTATATACATATATTATTATTAGAATCTTTTATTCCCTACAGTTGAGCCTTTGATTAATCACCTTTATATACCTATATTATTATTATAAACTTTTATTTCATACAGTTATGCAACGTACAACATTTCATAAGCCCTTTTGGGAGATCTACAACTGCAGATATTTTAAAGGGATATTAGAAGCATGCTTTCTTTCATAAATAACTGCCAGATAATTAAAATAAATTAGTTAAAATAAATTCTTAAGAATCATCCAATTTATTAAAAAATTTCAAAAAACACCCAAATATATTACACATTATCTACTTAGTATGTACACTCCAAAAATTTTTTTAAACAAATTTATTCATTTCCGAATTAAAAAGTTCAATATTTTTTGTTTCATGTATCTGTAGGGGAAGAAATATAGTGGATACTAGTCCGGAGAGCATGTAGAGAAAATTCAAAATATAAGTTTTTTGAGCGATAAGTAATCAGGACGCTTTCTGTGATATTTATGTTAGAGTTTTATAAATATGAGAATCGTGTCTTCCTTCTAAAGCATTCAGTATCAAACTTTCCCTTTTACTTTCTAGTTTTTCGCAATTTTTCAATTTTAAAAGAATTTTACTGCAATTAGTTTTATTATCTTCTTCATATCATATTATTATGCTTACTATAGCCAAAAAAGTTTATACTGTGGAATTTCACATATTCATAAAATTATTTTAAAAGCATACTATTTAGATAACTTAATTATAAATTACGAATTCATACTTGCAACTATGTTTTTTAATATATTATTGAATATCTTTCAGTATGTATTAAGATCAAATTTAATTTTTTAATGTAAATTTCATTAAACTGTCAATGATTTAGAAATTAAAATCTATTTCAAGTTTATGATACTAAATCAGAGGTTGCTGTTATTTTATTTATTTTCTTTTTACAGAATTTTATCTTTAAAATAGGCTTTGTATTAAATGATATGCAAATCGAATATGACTCAAAACAATATTTTAAAATGAATAAAGAAATACTATAAAATTATTCCTTGCTACAAAATATACTTGTAAAATTATTGCTCGCATCATAAAATAATTCATGGATAGTATCATTATAATTTAAATTATAAAATTGTCAATATGTTTACTTAATTCTTCAATCAGTTTTTTTTTTTTCTTTCTTCCTTAATCTTTTGCTTATGTATAATTTTTTTTGTTTTTGTTTTCGCAGGCACAAATACATGCTTTAAGAATGTGTGGTGTAGTGAATCAGATTCTAATTTTTATCTTTTCCCACCAAGAAACCATTCTTAGACATCTTTTTTTATTTGTTTTTTTTATCTTTCTTTTCCGACGAACACCCAGAACCTCTTTAAAAAGCGATATAAACAAAATCGTCTGCCAACTGCGTAGAAGCCGCTTGCGAACTGATTCAACAGTTCAAATTTCGCATAGCCAGGTGCAGCGAACCATTTACGATTCTCCTTCCCCTTTTTTAATTGAAACTTAACCATTCTTTTCACAGCTTTTACTTCGAGAACATTCTTTTTCTCTGGAAGATCTTTTCTAGAAGACCGCATTTTTTGAGAAATAAAATATAACAAAAATAATAATAAATAAACTTTGAATTCACCCATTGTTAAATATTCTGAAACATGGCTTATTTCTTTTTGTTTGTTTCTGAAAAGTAACGGTTCACTGCTTGAGGAACTGGTGATCTTTACAGCGACAAAGAAATTTTGGCTTCTGTTGTGGAATTAGATAGTTTTTTTTTTCTTCGAAGCTGCGTTTATCTGAAGAAGTGACTTTGAAAAAAAGTTGCCAGTGATTTATAACGTAACATGAAGAGAAAAAAAATTCCAAAAGTTTTAAGGCTGAGAGTTAATAGTTGTGACCCGTAAGGGATATCTCAAAAATTACAATTTTTCAGCTGAAAAGTTTTGAAAATGTTTTTTTTAAAGAATATTTTTGTTAGGAAATTTGTGTTTATTTTTCTTACAACTGAAAAAAAAAAAAATGATTAATTGAGAAAAAAGATACAGAAAAAAACAGTAAAATTTTTTTATTTACATCCCTATAGAAAAATTAATTATTGAAATGGTATTTATGGCAAAAATTTGTTGAAATTTGTGCCGCTCTTCATAGATTATGCTCCCTAGAATCCTAAACCACCATTAGTTCATAAATTAATATATACATAATGGTGGGGAGTGAAATTTTCATTTTGCTATATCTTCCTTAATATTGAAGATAGGAAAATGAATTAAATTAGCCATATCAGCCCCTTATTAAGACGTTAGTCTTTTTTATTTAGAGTTTTTAGGTAGAAATTACTCAGAAGTTAGGGTTAAGAAATGATTTTCAAGCCTTAATTCAGACTGTTTCTAACATCAGAAATTTATTTAGTCTATAAAAATAAAAATAAAAGTTTCTATTTTTATTTTGTATATATAATGAACTGCTTTATTCCCAAATTTTTGTTAGTTTGATAGTTCTTTGGTTTAGTTTTTGCCGTATTACTTGTCAGTACATTTCATTAAAAATATCGAAATAGTAAAAGGCAACCGTTATATCTTTAACCCAAACATGGTCATTTTCATCAACATAATAATGATTGATTGCCAAAAAAAAAAAGATAATCAAAGCTATTATGTCAATCTATTAATTATGTTTGCCAGTGATTAGCCTAAAAGTTTTCAACGGTCGATACACAACTGCAGGAGAAGGCTTTAAAAAAACTGATGATAAATTTCCTTTTACTCCAACCAGCGGGTGACCGAGCTCCGATCGGAGAAAACAGGTATCGAAGCTAACTCGAAGATTTAAATTTTCAATTGTGATTTATCAAAACAATACATGCCATAAGAAAATTTGTGAAACCATTGGTGAAAAGATAACCGGTTAAAGTGCACCATTGTAAACTATTCTAAACAAAGTTAGAGTTTGGAAAGGGAACTATTCTATACAAAGGTAAAGTAAAGGTAAAGATTGAAGTGTGTTGAAGTTCAATATTTTTGACAAATTTATTTAGAAAAACCAAATATATATACATACATAAGAAACATATTATAAACCTATAACAGCATAAACATAAAACTTTATTAGTTCGCCATATTGGCTATAGATGGCACAACATTACCGCTTGAAAATTTAAGTAGCCATTATGGCGAACTAATAAAGTTTGAAAATATCCTATCTGTAACTCCGAACTGCTCGACCGTAGCGCTTCAAAACCGGCGCCAATCGATTCCTCGTGGCCTAAAACCCCAGACCCCCAAGTTTACCGGAGTTTATTAATTCTGGGGCGATTTTCGACTTGGCAACCATTCCTCGTATTATAGTATTAGATAGATAAATAATTATAATCGAAATATCGAAACGCGTGGAAGATCTCATTTCCCAAGTTGGTTGCGAAAAGCAGACGATTTTTTTCCCCCATATCAATAAAGAAAAATCAAAAGATAAATTCCTATTTCTATCCTAAAACATTATTTTTAATATTTAATTGAAAGAACAATGTTTGCAAATGAGAATTAATTTCTTCAAGTATGTTTAAAATGCAAAAATAAATTTTCAGTTCTTGCCAGCTAATACTAGTTTTTGGAACCTACTAAAACTTCAAACATTTTCAATAATATAAACATTGTAATCAGCATAAAATTATATAATATTTTTATTATATTTGTATTTTGATATTATCTGTTTTGTAATAAATATTGAATAGCTGTTAACATTATTACATGTAATTTTTAATCTAAATTTTTTAACATTCTTCTAGGCTGAATTTTGTTGCGGAATTTAATCTTTACTTATGATTACGATGAAAGCCTGTGTTTGTGCTTTATTGGGTAAGCCTTTTTACCTATAAGCTACCAAACTTGGCGTATTATTTTGGAGAGTGGTATAGTGTATCTCGGTGCGAATTTTGTTAGGAAACTGTTAATTATAATGTTAAATTAATTTAAATAAATTAAATTAACACAATTTTCTTTATTAAATTAAGTTATTTACGTTATTAACAAAATGTTGACAATAATTTTGAATTTGTAAATTCCGAAATTTAATTTTCTATCATTAGTATAGGATAACTTCCGAAAACATTTCAATAAAGAAATAATTTTCATACCAATTTAAAATTAAAAAAAAATTTCCAGTGATACCAATTTTAGCATAACAGTTATTTTCTATTTTTAATAGCTATTTAAAAATATCTCTTAACTTGAAAAAAAAAGGTACATAAGAATTCTGAACTAATATTAAATGAGACATGAACAATAATATAAAAACAAAAGAATTCTGAAAGAACATTAAAGAATTTAATAATAAACAAATTAAAATTGCAGATGTTTTTATTTATTTTTTTCGTTTTTGCTTTACAATTCGATTTATAATGGGTAATAAATTGTGCAAAATAGTGAAATTAAATTTCTGTTCTTTCCACAAATCACTACTGGTAAAACATATTTCAGAAAAGCAACCGACATATTTACTTAATTTTTAGAAGAATGCGTAAAATATTTTAAATTATTTGAAATAATATGAAAATTAAGAAGCCAAATTTTACATTGCTATAAGTTTTTTATTAGATTACATTGTTCAAAGTATAAGTAAAATGATATATTATCATATGTCATTTAAAACCTTTTGAAAGTTAAACTAAAAATTGAATTTTATGATAAATCGGATAAATTTTTATTCTTTGAAATTTTTTTCGAGATATTGCATAAACTGTCGTACGCATAAGATTTCAAATCTGAACAATCCCCAAATTTCAGAACAAATCCTAAAATTTTAGGAATTTATTTTAAAATTATTCCTGTACTCATATTTTAAAAAACAAATTTGATTTGAACAAGAAGATTTTTGCATTAGTTCAAATCATTTACATTTCAAATTGAAATTAAAATTTTAGGAACGTCAGAAAATAAGGGAAATGAATAGTACAGCATGAAGCTTTTAAAATAACACGAATTATTTATTTATTAAAATTTGAAGCTCAAAAATATTTTACTGAATGAGCCATTAAAACCAATACCTTAATTAAATAAAAAACTAAACTTTTTAAATTAGGATAAAAAAATTAAAAACTTAATTGAAATTTTGTTGATTATTAATCCGGGTGAATCAACTGGTTCATCAAAAGAGATTAGTATTGTAAAAGAGCGAATTTTTAATTCACGTTCGTCTTCTAACTTATCAACTTAGAATCTTCTGAAATAACTTAAATCTTACATCACAACCGTCAACTTGCGAGAGCCAGCTCTACTAAATTCTCTTCAACTGATTATAAAGCTGCATGAGAAATTCGACATTGTGTAAGTACACAATAAAACCGATTGTAGATCTTTTGGGGGCAGGGGGATCTGTTTATTTCGTTTAATTTTGGCTTGTTTTCTTAAATTTTAAGTGCAACCATTAACAACAGGAAATCACATTTGTGATTATACTGTGTTCCAGAAAAAGATTAAATTGCATTCAAATGTTCATCACTTTTTTCTATTTCATGTCTTTAACCTTGAGAGGGAAGCTGAAAATTTTCTTCAGCAGTAGAAATAGTTAAACTTTCTTTAATCTACAGATTTTGATTGTTATTTCTAAGTAGCGTTTCTCACAATGAATGACAGAGCGTGACGAATTAAATGTGAATGCAAAAATTTTCAGAGGAAAAACGCTTTTATTATTGAAACATCGACAGTTCGATAACTTTGCATTAAAATCTGACTTTATTAAGTCTCAAACACCAATTTTTCCAAAGAAACTTTGATAAAAAGCTTCTTTTCTCCAAGTTCGGATTAAAACTTGAATAAGCTTTTATTTATTTTTCCAAATTAGACATTAATTGTAATCCATAAACAACAAGTATTAAGGTTGAATGAAATAAAAAAGATATTTGATGGAAGGTCATTTTCAAGGAACTTGGTTGTTGCCGTTTAGCATATGAAAATTAAAAACTAAAAATAATTTTTCTTGTATACATAGAATAAAAAAATGCGTAGTTTTATTCGAAATATTCAAATAATAATTTTTGACACATCTTCACGTTTTCGACCTTCCAGAATTCGATAAACATATTTTTGGAAAATGTCTGTCTTTGAGAAAGATAAAACAAAAAGTATGTGAGATGGACGGATGAAATTTTGTCTATGACCTTTTTATCAAATTATCAGATTTCGATTAGATTTGAATGAAATAGGTTCAGAGGAAATCCATCTATCTGACAATTCCTATACAAGTTAACTTGATTATTACAAAATGAAGAGAGTTAAAAAAAATCTAAACTCAATGGTAAGATAGGCCATGTGGGCCAAGGCTTACAGTGCCCATATCTGTGTTCTTGACCGTGGGTCCTGGTCCAAGGCATATGTCCCGGTTTGGTGGTCAGCCTAACGCAGAACCCTTAGTGTTTAGTTCCCAAGCCCGCTTGATCCTCAGTTTATCGACTCAATGATGGACGAAAGGTTGAAATGAAAAGAGCTAGGTAGATAAAATTCGATTTACATATTCGAAATCTTTAATGTAGACATTTGTCAAATTTTGAGCCAAATCTAACCATGCCACACATCCACAAAACTGCCGGTCTGTACTTTCAGAAACCTGTAAAAGCGATAATTCAAAAATGCTATGATTTAAATATGTCACATTTTGTATAAGATTTTGTAACTACAAGTGTAGTTTGGCGTCAACTTTTTCTTTCAATCGGTTGTGTAAAGCATGTCTAAAAATACAAATTTGTTTTCGGATGCCACTTAGTTCATGTCCGAAATTAATCGTTCAAAAATTCGCGAAGGATGGCATGGTAGATTCAGTAAAAATGTTAAATTTCCACAAAAATTCAATACTCCGTAACTTTAAAATTTCGTGTCATGTAAGGTTTTCTCTAGCACCACAAATTTATTAGAGAATATGCAAGATATTTTTAGGAAAACCACTCCCTCTGGTTTTACAATCTGATTACAAAAGTTCTTAGGATTATTAGTCTCTGAATCAATCAATTAACAGAAAGAAACGTTTTGAATCTTATCGTTTTGCAAGCAAAATTAAAAAATATCATTGGAGTATAATGTTCAGGAATTAAAGCAAATCTTGGTTTTAATTTGAATATACTGTCCTTATAAATGAAATGAAACTATAAATTTAAATTACCTTGAAAATATCGCAAAAAATATCTAGAGGTTTTCAGAAGTTTCGAAGCCTTCAACGACGCAGCGACTAAGAGAGGGTATGGCTATCTTTTAAAGTTCTACATGACACCAAACATACAAGTCTAATTAATAGCTTTATAGCTTTGTTTTTAACACAAGGGAAGTGGGAAAAAACAAGGTCATGTCCAATACGCTATTTTCACCTGGAATGACACTCATAATTACAAGGGGGCAGCAATCATAAATCAGTCTCTGGCGCTACTTACCTTCGCTCTGCCACTGGAAGCCCATAGACAGCTTCCAACAATTTCATTTTCTGATTTTTTACTTATCATATAATACTAAATTAAGATTCGACCATATTATATGATAAACTATTAACTAGACTTGTATGACAAAATTTTTTTTTTAATTATTTTGTTGCTAAATGAAACTTTGTCCCTAGAATTCTTTGCCAGTTTTCGGAATATCTCAGATGAATAATTAAAAAAAAAAAAAAATCATTATTCAGCTCAATTAGATATGGATAAATCGCCCTGCACATTGAAATTGCAACATTCATGATCTCGAATATTGATAAAACTGTATGCTCAATGTGATATGATAATGATCATTAGCAGTTGTTTAAATAAGGATTTTGTCACCAATTATGGGTACCAAAATATTCCAATGCTAGTTATGAACGAGGAGTGATCCGAAAAAAAGTTTACAAGCATCAGTATTTGGAAAGTAGTGATTGTGGATGGGAATATTGTTACCCAGAATGCAGGCAGATAGTACTAGCTATCATAGGCCTGTCGTTCGAGCAGATAGCGCAAGTACTGAGATTGGGAACAATGACAGTAAAGGCAAGACGTCTAGAGAAGGAGTCTCGCACATCAAAAATTGCATCGCATTTATCATCAAAAATTGTCAAGAGAAGACGTACAAACATCAAAAATTTCACCTACATAGGCTAAAGGCTTTCCCCATTCATTCTATTCAGGTATCCCCACATATATAAAGGAAATGTTATAGAAGGTTGTCAGTTATCACTGTAACGAGTCACCATTGTCAGCAGGACCTGGTCGTCCAGGGTTTTTCGTTAGGAAATTTCGGCATTAAGATTTTCATAATTTTAAATTTCTAATTCTATTATTCTAAAATGATGCAAAGCATTTTGAACCTGCTCTTGTGTGTCTTTATTTCAAGCAAATCGTTTTACCTGACATTAAACATATAGCTAATTAACTGGTATTGTATTGGACATTTATTTAACCCGATAATATGCAGATATACGTATTAAGACATGATATAAATGCGTATCATTATATTTTCACGTTGGCTTTTCAGATCCTGTAATGACAGTCTATGTATAAATAAGGTTTTCATCATAATTAAATATTTCATCATGCGTTTCGGATTTTTTTTCTCTTAATAAATTGTGTTTGGTTTAAACCTTTCATTTGTCGGGCCCAATCTTTGGAAACTTTTTATTTATCGCCATTCCACTTCAGTTACTTTAATGTCAAACGGCCGAATCCCTAACCGTTATAAATCTCTTTATCATTTCTGCTGTATGCTCTTACCAAAATATTATCTTACTTCCTATCATTATACAATTTTATAATTTCATTAGGAAATATTCAAAAGGACTACTAAAAAACTACTGTTGTAAATTTTTATAAAAAAAAAAATAACAAAGAAGAAAAATAATGAGCGTTTCGCTCTTGATGACCTTGAGTGCTCCTTCCAAGTCGTGAGAGAATGTGCCCCTCCCCAGGAATTGCCCAGCTTCAACCCCCCCCCCCCCCCCCCCCTGCTGATGACTAACCCTGCCAGATGACCGACTCACAGAATATTAAACACGGTAACATAAAAGTGGGGCAATTTTTTTCTTCGAGCACATACCTTTTAAAAGCAATCGCATTTTGTATATGAAAACAGCACATCTAATTCAGCTGAACGAAAAATTATCTCTCATACGATGTATCTTCAAGGTAATCAATCGAATGAATCATCAGAATGATATAATTCTTATAGCTAGAAACATCGTCTTGTTTATTTTTGTCGAGAAAGCGGGGATTCTCAAAGAAATAAATTCTTTTACTTATTTCTAATCTTTTGTTATTCCTCTCCAAAAACGATCACATGCTCGTTTTTGAGTATCTCTGACTTATAAACAAACAAGGAATTGGAGAAGAGTAAATATAAGTACTCAACTGATAATCGCTCTTTGAAAACGATAATCTCGGAGAATTACGACTATTGCCGGAAAAAATGAAATAAGTTTTTATGGTAGAATTAATTTTTTTTTCTCTTTTTGTCATTTGCCAAATATATTTCACAAAAGAGCTGCTATAAAATCATTGATTTCAACTTAACAGAAAGTGATAAAATAAAATTAAAAGATAAAAAAAGTGTTTACTGATGCGGTAATTGTAAGTAACAAGTAAATAGTAATAAATAATTTCAACGAAATTTTCTCTACTGGAAGCTATTGTATATGTGTTGAATATACATCCAATGAAAATAATGCAAGTTGATTTTAAACTTATATTCTAATATTCACAGTATTTTGAGAAATACAATTCATGAAAATGCATTTATAAAATATACGAAAATTCGTTAAAAATAAACACTGGCTGCTTATTATAAAAGTGCGATTGTTAAAATTGAAAGAGAATTCTAAAAAAAAAAAAAAAAAAAAAAACACCAAACGATAACCTTCTAATTCATAAATGCACGAGATTTATTATTTAAAAGTAAGAAACCGTAAACAAACATGAAGATGACGTCATTTCAAAGAGACGACGAACAAAAAGCGGCAATAACTAGAAGGAAAGTGTAATGAACTCTTAATTATTTCTGATGAAGTCCAAAAACTTTTGATTTCGAGTTCTTTTTATGTTTTAAAACAATAAGACATGATTTTTAGTTTTTACTTTTTCCTATATATGGAAAAAATACTTTATGCAATAAATACTGCAAATAAAAAAAAAAAAAATCGTCTTTGTGAATTTGATGAATCTCTATATTTTAATGAATCACGCTGAAATAAATAAATAATATTCAATCTAGTTGACATTTTCGACCAGAAAAGCTGAATTGAACTTAATAAATGAGTAAATGAATACAAAAGCTTTTTTTTCTCCAGGAAATAAAAGAAAAATCAATATTTTTATTTTTCTTCTTACACAAGCTTTAAAATGAGATTCTTTTCATCAATGGTTTACTTAGTGATTTTTTCCCCTACACCGACACTCTTTTTAAAAGAAAGTATTGTAATCATCAAAAAATTCGACCTGGAGATTTTGAGGAATTTCCGCGTTATAGACCTCCCTTTACCCGATAAACTTACTTTAAGAATTTTGTCTATCTGTCTGTCTCTTTGCAAACAAGATAACGCAAACCTTTTTTTGAGCTAGATGGAAGAAAATTGCTATGTTGTTTATATACCAAATATTTAGATTTTCGATCGAACTTTGAATGAAATTTATTCATAGGAAGTCTGTTTGTTCTATCCTAGTACAAATAAAAACAAAATGAAAATAGCGAAATAAATAAAATTTAGCACTAAGTGTTAGCATTCAGATTAGAAATCCATATTAGATTTTAAATCAAATTCTTTCTGAGTTCGGCAGATTGTCGACTAGTGCATCCGCTTGCATATGAAGGTGATAATTCAAAACCGTCACAAATTAGAATATTGCAATTTGATATGCGACTTTTATGCTTAAAGTTGTCAAGTTTTGACTTTAATCAGGTGGAAGAAAGAGTCATGTGCCAGCCCTCATGTGCCAGATTCTGAAAATTAAAATCTGCCTACGTGTGAAGATTAAGGCTTTTCCAATCCACAATTCCACAATTTTATGTAGGACTAGGGGCAATAATACTTTTAGTAAGGTGTATAAGAAAAAGTTTTAGTGGGGACCATTTTGTGATTACATCTCACAATGAGCGTCTGCATGACATAAGGTCTGTACGCATTTTAAACAATCCATTCTTTTTTTATCTGTCAATTATTTGTTTAGTAATAAAGCTTTTAATGAATGTTAACGTTGTAAGAAATATACTTTTTTGTGAAATTTATCAATTAATTATTTGTGTAAACTATCTTACCTTACTAAGTTATACTCGGAGAGTATCTGAAATATGTGGGTCAAGAATCTTCCAGTCTGGGAGTTGGTTCTCGTCTCCCTGGTGGGTCCAGAATTCTTGAAGAATACCGATGACAAGACATATCTCCTACGGGAGATGTTGTACCATAGCCGGTGATGACCCATAAGATTCAACCATAGATACCACCTGTGTTGTTTTGGCGTTATAGTTATTCAACCTTTCCGAATGCTTTCGAGTGGAGGGGAGTAGCCATTTTGTGATTACCTTATTAAGCCATGTGAGCTTTTTATTGTATTAAATCTAGTTTATTTAAGTTATTTTAACTATTATTATTAAAACTACCAACTCTTAATATCTTCATAAGGCTATATAAAATAATGCTAAAGATTTTGAAAACACATCACATCTATAATCTTAATTTTAGCAACTAAGTTAATTATCATAGGACTCTAATGAAAATTAATGTAAATTTTTATTAATTTCAGAATTTTTATTTCATAGTATACTTCGTATAGATAAAGTATAGCAATCGTCGGAAATTTCGAACTCGAGTTCCTGAAAACATATTCCTTGAGTTAAAAAAAAACAACAACACATTTTTTGAAAATGTCCGTCTGCATGTAACAAAGATAACTCAGAAAGAACTTGAAACCGATGATTAATAATTTGGTATACGGATTTTTTCCACCAGTATCAAAATTCAACCATCAAATTTTGATAGAAATCTGCAGATTTCTATAAATTTTTGAGTTAAATCTGTTCAGAGAAAGTCTGTCTGTCAGGCTGTTAGAATATAAAATTAATAAGATGGCTGAAAAGTAAAGAGGGCTAGATAGATAAGATTCGCAGATTTAATATCAGTAGTACAGACATCTTTCAAACTTTGAGCCAAATCCAAGTATGTATTGACTGATTGTCGGTCTGTATTTTCAAAAAATAAATAAACGCGATAATTTAATGTTCATTTCAGTTGTTCGGTATTTTTGGTACAAGAACCAAGTTTGGTCATGCTGCGCCAAGTGTATGGTAAAAAACATAAAACAATCTATAAAAACATATATTTAAAAATATAAAAGCGATAGGAATCAAAAAATGTAAAAAATAAAAATGCGCGAATGTATAATGTTAATAAATTTACAAATGAAATAATGATTCAAAAAGAAATGTTATAATGAATCGTTGTAACGCGATAATTCAAAAACCCTACTCTCTTTACGTACTTTTCATTTCCAGAATGATATTAAATGGGGGGGGGGAGAGTGGAAATTATTGAGAGAATGACCAAAATGTATATTTAAAGCGCAAATCTCATGCGATATACTTTTTTTCTTTGAATCTCTGATAAACAGTGCGTAATGTTTATAAAATTTAAACGGCAATTATCCTTTGTCGTGTTCTCAAAGCTTGCTTTTATGGTATAGCTTATGGTGTGTGTGTGCTTGAAGATTGATACTTCACTTTTGAGAAACAAACGAGGCTTCTCTCCAAATGTTATATAAACCACTATCATTCAAACTCTTTGGAGGCACTATGTCTTAACCAGTGGGAGTGGTTTCCGCAAAACTTTCTCATATATTCTCTAATAAAGATACTATCCCTCAAACTGCCTTACATGATTTTGGTGTTTAATAATTACTGTATATTAATCTTTGGAATTAATTTAGCATTTCTACTGAATCGATCATGCCATCCTTGGCGAGATATTTGGCTGTTAATCCCTGGCATGCCGCCAAAGTATCCGCAAATCGAATTTGCGTTTTAGGTATGTTTTATACAACCGTTTGAAAAGAAAAAAAAAATATTTCAAAACTGCTTTTGTAGGCATGAATTCGCATACCAAATTTGATACATTTAAATTTTCCTATTTTTTAATTATCGCTTTTTATATTTATTTTTGAAAGTATAGATCGTATAGTCAACCCATATAGAAAGTATAGTCAACCCATACTTGGATTTTTCTCCCATTTGTCAGGTATCTATATTATAGATGCTAAAAATGTGTACAGAATTTTATCCATCTAGCCTCATTTTGTTTTCTATTTATCATGTTAACTTATAAGCAAACAACAGCACAGATAGACTTCTGAGCGGAATTTGTTCAACATTTGATGCAAATCTACAAATTTAATGTAAGTATTGTACCGAATTTCCTCTCTCCAGATCAAAGTGTTATTAATTTATCTACTTTACAAATAGGTATATGAAACATTTTCCAAAAAGGTGTTTTTTAAACGCCGAGGGTGGAGGTATCTAAAATGTGAAAGTTCTTCAAAATTTCGAGTTCGAATTTTTTGACGTTTACAATAATTTCTCTGTATGCAAGAAAGTAAAAATAAAGTTCTAAAAAGCTCAAAATAAACCCCTTTGTTACTGATAAACTGAAGAAAACAATAGGAGTAAATCTTTCATCTATCAGTCATATCGAACTTATCGGAATAATTCAGGGTAAAAATGAAATGGTAGAACATAAATTTGTAGTTCTCTGATTTATATTAAAATCTAGATACGGCAGTTTGAATAATAAAATGTAGATAGGAATATCCATTTACAATTTTATAATAGAGTTAGAAAGAAAAATAAAACAAAGGCCATACATAACAAAAATATAGATAATAACATAAAATGATATAAAATTTTGTATTAATAGAAAAAATTGCTTTAAAAATTTTAAAAACAGGAGTCTGATTGCCATTTTTTAAGATTAGGATCTTAATTACTACTACTTTAGTTTTTAAAATGGTTCGTTTAAATGAAATTTGCAATTATTAGCCAAATGCAGTTTTGCATTAGCTAATAAAATTCTGTGTGCCTTGTTGGCGACTTCTCCAATTATTTTATCTTATACGAAGTATAGAGGAAGATTGTAATCGTCAAAAAATTCGAATTCAACATTTTTACGAATTTCTGTTTTAAACCTCCTTGAGTTCAAAACACGTATATGAAAAATGGCAGTCTGTCTGTCTGTGACTAAGATAACACAAAAACACTTTGAGCTAGAGGAACGAAATTTGGTATACGATCATTACACCAAATTTGATTATTTATACCAAATTTTGAGTAAAATATATTCAGAGTAACTTCGTCTTCTTTGGTTGTTCGAATATAAGTTAACACTATAATTACAAAATGAAGACAGCTGGATAGATAAAATTCGGTACACATACTTTACATCTCTAGTGTAAAGATCTGCCAACCTGCCTTGAATATGAACTAAATACAAAAACAATAGGTCGGCTGTCTATGGGTCTGTACTTTCAGAAACATGTGACGGCTGTCTATGGGTCTGTACTTTCAGAAACATGTGACGGCTGTCTATGGGTCTGTACTTTCAGAAACATAATTCAAAGACGCAATGACATAAATATATCAAATTTGGTATTTGAGTTTGTGAATACAAGTTTAACTTTATGTCAAATTTTTGTTTCAGCCAGTTCCGAAAAACATGTCTAAAATATAAAGTGAATTTTTGGAAACTATTCATTTAGTCAGGGATTCATCGTCAAATAATCCGCCAAGGATGACATGATAGATTCCAGGAAAATGCAAAATTCAAGCCAAAAATAAATATTTCTTTACTCGCTTTTGAGTTAGATTGTTGAAATTCGGTATACGGTCTTTAATCAAATTAGAACCTTTCTATCAAGTTTTGAACAAAATTTGCTAAGAGGAAGTCCGGTGTTCGAATATAAGCTAACACGATAACTACATAAAAAAGACAACTAGATACATTAAATTAACTGCATATTTAACATGTACAGTGCAGACAAATTTTGAGACAGATCCAATGAGGAGTTGGCCATCTGCCGATCTGTGCTTTCAAAAACATGTAAATTCGATAACTCAAAAACGAATTGACTTAAATATATCAAACTTGGCTTGGTTTTTTGTGACTACAAACACAGTATTTTCTGACATTTTTTTTTTTTGTTTTAATCGGTAAAGCAAAGCGAATCTAAAACAAACCTTCAATTTTCGGCTACTGTAAATCGCATGTCAGGGATTTATGCCAAATAACTCGCTAAGGATGACACGACATATTCAATAAAAATGCTAGGTTTACCAAAAGTTAATATTTCGTAACTGTTATACCCTAGTACCATGCAAGACGTTTTGTGGTCTAATACGTTTATTAGAATATATACAAGAAAGTATTTGGAAAACCAAAATTTTTCATTTGGATAATAATTTTCGAAGCAGATAAATTAAACTTTCGGAACTCTTTATTTAACAGAGGGTTGATGCTGCCCTTCTTGCACAACAAAGCAACCGAAACCTCTACATGATCTATCATTGGAAAGATTACTTTATCACTACAATGGGCATTCAAAGAGTTCATGTACGAGGAGATAAAGCGAGTGTTTATGGTACTCCAGAAGTGTACGACTTCCTTTTTTAAACTCTTTTAGATAAGATCTGGTAATAAAAATAAAGAGTTAAGATATGCCTCAATGAGACTGTTACGCCTTTCAAACAGCAACAAAACATGGACTTTGAGGTTACTATGTTTTGAACCTTACTTGAAAAGAGAGAAAAAGAAAAGTATAATAGTGAGACGAAGATTTATAAGTGTTCTCACATGAAATGTTAGTAGTCATAAAAATATACAGAAAACATGCATGAAAACTGTTTTTGTTTTCGCCTTTTTTACCTATGGAAGTTGGACATAAATAGCATTAGATAGGGTAACAGGAATTCGTACTTTAAAAATACAGATCCAAATTGCCTCTTTCTTCTTCTGAGTATTAGATTCAAATACGTAAATTTTCGTTCTTGGATCGATGGATTAGAACGGAATTTCACTTGTCAATTTCAGATTGAAAAATTGAATTGTTTTCCCCCCAAATTTCAATTATATCCAGATAGTTCATTAAAAAAAAATTGCAAAGGTACAACTGCGAAATCACACATCAGTTTGTAGTAGCTTTCTTACGCATCATTTGAAGATTGGACATAGAGAAACTACATGACCTATTTAAGCTGATCAGTCTCGAATATTCTGTTTGCCAGGAATTAAAAACCAGCGGAAGTGGTCTCTCCGCATCTTCTCGCATGTTTTCTTATAAGTAAGTCATGCCAGAGAAAGCCTTACATAAGGTTGGAAATAGCTATGAAATAGTAACTTTTGGCTTGAATATATGATTCTTACTAAAACTATCGCGTCATCTTTGGCGAGTTATTTAGCGATTAATTCCTGGTATACCGTTAAGAATACCGGAAAATAGAATTTGTGTTTTAAACTCGGCTTTTTCAGCCGATTGAAACAAAAATCTGACACAAAACTGTACTTGTAGTCACAAAATCGGATACCAGATATAATATATTTACAATAATTGAGTTTTTGGCTTATAGCGTTTACATTTTTCTGAAAACATAGACCAACACATAGTTACCCAGTGGTTGAATTTGGCTCAAAACATAAGGTGTCTACATTATAGACGTTAAATCTGTGTACCAAATTTTACCTATTTAGTGTTCTTTATTTTGTAATTATCCAGTCGAATTTCTTCAGAAGAGATTTTATTCAAAGCTTGATATAAATTTACAAATTTGGTGTGCAGGCCATATACCAAACATCTAACTCATTGCATTTTAAAATTATCTTTGTCACAGACAGATAAAGAGAAAGCATTTTCCAAAGATTCGTTTTTGGAACTCGGGAAGGTTTAAAACGTGGAATAAAACGTCAAACGTGACTATTACAGTACTTTCTTTATACAAAGTACAGAGTTAAAAATAAATAAACTACCCACTTCAGAGGGCCCTGAATGCGTTCCATTGATCCAAATGAGATAAAATTTGAATTACCGGCTATTGATATGGGGAGGCCTTACATTTATTAAATAAAAAAGATTATTACAAAAATTCACCTTTAGGTGACGTTGTAATGCACATAAAAACATGTAATATGGTTTATAATTGTTAAATAAAGTAAAATTAAATCTGCTTAATATGTCCTCTTTCATTTTCAACAACATGCTCTAATTGAAGAATTACATCTTCTATAGATGACCAGAGTGAGTATGCCTGAATATCAAAAACATGGCGCCGAATTCGATCCTTCAGACCTGGTAGAGCAGATGGCCTTTGACGGTAGACATTGTCCTTCAAATAAACCCACGACCAAAAAAACCGTAAGCATATCATGGTACCATTGTCCTGTGACGGAACAGGTTTGGATTGCATTTGAAATTGTCTCTTCACAGTCCAATGATAAAGATATCTGTAAAACCATCCAATACTGTCTCTTTTTCAGGATGCAAGGGTTATTCCTGAATAACTGAAGGATTTCCTCTGTCCAAATAGAACAGTTCTGAGTGTTAACTTGCCCATTGAGACAATAGTGAGCCTTATCAATCCACAAAATGTTCCATGGCCAAGTTGTGTCAACCACCATTTGAGCAAGGAATTGAAGTGCAAAAGTTTCATAGACCTCAAAGTCCTTGTCTTGCAACAGTGCACAGAGTTGAACTCAGGTTTCAACTTTTATGAAATTGAGGATGGAAAATGATAAAAAAGGGGAAAAACACTTTTTCCCCTTATTCTTCATTCATTCATTCTTTCTTTTTGTCATGAAGAAGACTATTCTTATTAGATGAATTACGATCTAATTGCAAAAAATAATTTTTGTGCCAAATGTTTTTTGATAACTGTCCTCTTTGGAGTGAACCCTCCTTCTTTAAATCATAAAGCATCACACAACTCATTAAGATAAGTTGTTCTTATTTAGCCCAATGTACTGCACTATTTAATTGTTCTTGTATAATGATTGCATGCATTTTACTAAATTTAACATAGACGGAACGGAATATATTTTCCCCTCCTTACTCATCTAGGGTGCTTTTGATAAAGGTATTTACTTTTAATATTTTGAATTAATTTGGATTTATCATAGATCTTCTTTGCCCTAATTGATGCTCTCAATTATGCTTCTGAAAGGGAATAATTATGCCTCTGAAATAAGGAAATCTGGTCATTTTAAATCAAAACAAATACCTTTGCAGTGGTGTTCATTTTGATAGCATAACCCTTATCCATCCTCTAGTAAAAGATATTTTCAGCTAAATATTTAGATGAAAACTACCTATAAAGTAGATAATGCAGTGAACTTCAATGAAAAGTAACACTATAGATCTAGGATTATATCTCACAAATATGATCGTTTTAGGCAAAAGACCTATACTATACCTCAATAGCATTCATTTTAGAATAATTCATAATAACACTGGAGAATAACATTTAATATAGACCTATAATTAGTTATTACGAATCAAGTCACCGTAGACAAATATCTAAGTCTAAATAGCAAAGCATTTTGCATTGCTTTCATTGCGATAGCATAATTCTTAATTATTCAAAAAAGGATACTTTCAGCAAAACATATAGAATGAAATCACCTGAAAAGTCGATTGAGCTTTTTAATCGAAAAGAAAACAACATTTCATATTTGTAATAACATAATCCTCATCTATATCATTTACAAGGAAAAGGATATTTTCAGCGAATTATATCAATGAAAATTACCTGAAAAATATATGAAACAATATAATTTAAAGGAAAATAACGTTTCACATAGATATAGGATTAGGCATTGCGAATTCGGTCACTCTAGTCTAAGGTCTAAGCATCAATAACAAACATTTTACACTGTATTAATTGCAATAGCATTAATTCTCATTTACACGAAAAAGATATTTTCTGGAAAATATCTAGATCAACCCTATTTGAAAGTATACTAAGCAATATAATCTAAAGAAAGATAAAATTTCTTATATATCCAGGACTAATTATAACGACATTAATTAGACCTTTGTCTGTAGTGCTCACTGAGATCAAAGATCTAACTAACAATAACAAAACACTTTTCCATTTGCTCCTTGCACTAACTTAACCCTCATTTATATATAGGATATTTTCAGTGAAATATTTAAAGAAAACCACCTGAAAAGTACTCTAAACGATTATATTTAAAGGAAAATTACTTTTTGTATAGAGCTACGATTAATTATTAAGAATCTGGATACAGCACAAATGCCTCAATAATTAAACATTTTCTTTGTAATGGCGTGCGCTCTTCCTTGCCAATCAAGGAGATCTATTTTCAGAGAAATATTTAATTCAAAACTGCTTAAAAAGCTGAATATGCATTAAAATTTAAAGAGACAACACATTACAAAAAGAGCTAGAAGTATCCCACTTAAAATGACAAAGTATCTGCGTCAGCTTTAGGCATAAATTTATACTTGAATGACAAATTAGGGTTCCTGCAAGATTTGTTATTTTATCTATACTTATAATAAAGCTCAATGTGTGTGTGTGTGTGCGTGTGTGTGTGTGTTGGCGCTCTACAGGTTAGACCGTTGGACCTACAGCTACCAAATTTGGTACATGTATACCTTGGAGGTCCGGAATGTGCACTTCGGAGCCCTTTTTTCGAATTTTTAATTAGAATTTGAATTAATTAAAATTTAATCGAAATTTCGACGTTTTTCCGCTATAACTTCCGAAAATATTATTGCACAAACATGACTTTTACATCAATTTAAAGATTAAAAAATTAGCTTTCTAATGGTATCAGTGTTTAAATGCATAACTTAACCTACTATTTTTAACGAATTTTTATAGAAATATTTTAACGATTTTTTTATCACGTGACTGGATAAAATAAAAGAAAACAATGCCGGAAGTTCAAATAAAAAAAAAACCTTTCATCGCAAATAAATCTAAAGAAATGCAACTTTTAGCATGTGACTGGATAAAATAAAAGAAATATAAAATGTGATACTTTCTAAAAAAATAAATGCAAAGAAAAGGTTTCTATAATGGCTTGCAATATCTAAATCATCAATTCACTAAATCTTCTTTATTTACTGTAATCCTGATTGAATTTAGACGGGATATACATTAAAATCCCGACTTAATGGCATATTTCTATAACAGTTTGCAATATCTGTATCATTAATTGAATAATTTTTTCCATTATAAAATGTAATAGTTTCTAAAAAAATAAATGCAAAGCCAAAGTTTCTACAATCGTTTGCAACATTTAAATCATTTATTGAATAATTTTTTTTCCGTTTTTCGCTTTCTTTAAAAAAAATATTTAATATTTTGGCAACATCACCGAAAAAATTTTTTAGAACACATTATTCATGGCGAACCAGCTGGTCGCCAAAGGCGGCTAGAATTCTACAGAGTAAGAAAAAGTATCGAAAATTACTTTTACGTTACATTGATTGTGCATCATCGGCTATATCGTACTTTTATCACATAGCTTTTTAAAGGGCATAGATAAAAGTCCAGGTCATAAAAAGAAAAGGAAGAAAAGGTTAGTTTGTAAAAGTAAAAGGACAACAAAACAGATCATTCTAAACTGCAGGTTCTCTAGAAACTTCTGAGCGTGGCAGCTTTTATCTACAGACCTGTTTATCGATAACAATTTACCATTGTTCGAATTTATCTAGTTTTCGTCTTTCATTGTTCCATATCTTTTCAACGACGAATTAAGATAAAATTAACAAGGTTCTTACATCTTTGTTTATTTAGAGTTATGTAAAGAATAAATTCAATTTATATGAAAAGCGTATTAAATTAATAAATGAAAGATTTATCACTTTTTGATTTTATTATATGATACGATTAAACTGTTGTTGATTAAATATTCTACAACGTATAACGATAAAATTAACAAGGTTCTTACATCTTTTTTTATTTAGAGTTATGTAACGAGTAAATTCGATTTAATGAAGAGCGTATTAATTTTTAAGTGAAAGATTTATCACTTTCTGATTTTATCATATAATGCGATTAAATTGTTTTTGATTAAATATTGGACGACGAATTAAGATAAAATTTAAAAGGTTATTTTATCTTTATTTATTTAGAGTTAAGTAAAGAAGAACTTGAATTTAATGAAAAGTGTATTAATTAATAAATGAAAGATTTATCACTTTTTGATGTTATCATATAATACAATAAAACTGTTGTTGCTTATCTATTCGAAGACGAATTAGGATAAAATTAACAAGGTTCTTGCATCTTCGTTTATTTAGAGTTATATAAAGAATAAATTCAATTAAATGGAAAGCATATTATTGAATAAGTGAAAGATTTGGTACTTTTTGATTTCATCAAGTAATATGATTAAACTGTAGTTGATTAAATATTCAACGACGGATTAAGATAAAATGTATAAGGTTCTTACATCTTTATTTATTTAGAGTTATGCAGCTATTAAATTGTGTTTATTGAAAAACATATTAATTAATAAATGAAAGATAAGTCAATTTTTGATTTTATCATATTATACGATAAAACTGTTGTTGCTTATCTATTTGATGACGAATTAAGATAAAATTAACAAGGTTCTTACATCTTTGTTTATTTAGAGTTATGTAAATAATAAATTTAATTTAATAAAAAGCGTATTTATTAATAAATTAAAGATTTATCACTTTTTATTGTTATTATATAATACAATTAAACTGTTGCTTATCTACTCGAAGACGAATTAGGATTAAATTAATAAGGTTCTTATATCTTTGTTTATTTAGAGTTATATAAAGAATAAATTCAATTAAATGAATAGCATATTATTGAATAAGTGAAAGATTTGTCACTTTTTAATTTTATCATATAATACGATTAAACTGTTGATTAAATATTAAACGAGGATTTAAGATAAAATTAACAAAGTTCTTACCTCTTTATTTATTTAGAGTTATGTAATGAATAAATTGAATTTATTGAAAAACTTTGAATTAATAAGTGAAAGATAAATAAAATTTTGATTTTGTCATATAATACGATTAAACTTTTACGAAAAATAGACAATAAATGTATTTATTTTTTTACATTCCACCCAGCTTTCTCATCATAGTAACTATTTCAAATTGATTCTAGCCATTTTGGAATATACTTCTACATCAACTGTGCTATTTTCTGCTTTTAAAATTAACTAATATTTAATTAGTTAATATAAATTAAATTTAACTTTGTCCTTTTCGTTTAATTTTTCATCAGTAAATAATGAAATAATTAATGAGAGAAAATTCTTTTTATATATAGCTTTTGCCATTTTATAAGTCCTGAAATGTTTTCATTTAATTATTTTTAAATTTTCAAAATTTATTTTATTATTTTTTTTTTTTTTTTGAAAATAAAAAAAGCATTTTCTCTTATTGTTGTTAAATGCAACCTGATTTCGCCATTTCATCAAATATTTCAAACACGATTTGTTTCTGAAGTTATTGAAATTATAATTAAATTGTACAGTTACTCCCGGGAATCCAGCCTAAAATGGCTTAAGAGCAGGCTGGATAACAAAAAAGCTGTATAGGTCGGAGGTCTTTAAACTCATTTCTTTTTTTTTTTTTTTTTTTTTTTTTTTTTTTTACCTATTAGTACCAGAAAACAAAGTTTTTGTACCTAAACCAGTTTTTCTAACACGCATTTTCTCACTTCTTATGGAATACCAAAACAACCATTTATTTTTCGCCTTTATAAATTTAAATAGGGCCCAATGAATCATAGAAGTTGCAGGTAACGTGTTGAGTTAAAATAGAAGGTCCTGTATTGGCAGTTTATATATACATCAATTTATACTGCACTGAACCTTTCAAGAATTTAATAAAGAAAAAGTAAGTTAAAGGATATAAAATGTTCACATTTTAATATAAATTCTGTAATCTTGACTATGATACACTTAAAAAAACATTAAGAATAACCCAAGAACAATTTACGAATACTTTACATACTGTGCAGTTATAGTCAGGAACAGCAGCAGCTATTAAAATCCGTCACACTCCGAAGAAACAATGAAAAACAAAAAGAACGCTATTATTTTCCTGTAACAACTCGTATTTTGCAGATTAACACTTAGAAAGATCTTAGCAGATGTCCACTTCTATAACTTCCGATGCAACATCTTCCTTTTTCATTTAATTACGACAAAAGAAAAATAGGTCGGATAGTATGGAAGCTGGATAATCACGAATTGGAAAAAAAACTGATACTCGGGAGTGTACTGTAGGTGATATTACTAACCTAAATTTTTATTTCGTTGAACTCACAACAAATTAATAGCTCATAAACGGAACAAAAATTTGCTAAAACTCTGCACTTGTCACAAAATCCCATGCTAAATTCCCTTCACCTTCAGGGGTTCACCTTCTGTAACAGTATGGTAGGTGAGTATGGAAGTCCCAACCCCGAGGTACCCAGGGATCTTTCCTTCCTTTCAGTTCCAGCTCCTCTACGCCTTCTGCTTTCTTTTCCTTCTCACGACGGGAAGCGAGGGAGCTCTCCATGAGAAGCTGTTGCAGCTTTGTTGGCTTTCTGCTTCTCATGGACAGCCAAAAAACTCCACGTGTTGGCCATTGGACGGGTGGTGCACTGTTGATCCCCGTTGCATCAATTCGGCTGGTAACCTAACCAATTGGTTAGTTTGTTAGGGACATATCGTGAAAAATATCTATCGTAATTTCGTGTTCCTACAAGTGCAAACTGACAGACGGTTAACGAAAAAAACTTCAAGTCAAAAGTTTGATAAAAAGCTGCACTTGTTATAAAATCCCATACTAAATCAGGTATATTTTACTCATTGCTTTTAAAACATTTTTTTACAGTGTTACGCATATCGTGAAACATATCTATTCCATTTACATGTTTTTAAAGAGTAGACCGATAGACGGTCAACCCCTTGTCGGATTCAGCTACAAGTGTCAACGTTATAAATGTTAAATGTGAGTAAACGAATTTTATCTATCTAGTTCTCTTCTTTTTACAAAGTTTTTAGAAAAAATCTCATTTGATTAAAATTTGACGCATATTTTTTGTTCAAATTTAGTATAATTATCTCTCAAAAGGCACTGCAGTTCCTGAACTAGAAAATAACAATCTAATCATTCAGAAATATTTCACAATTTTTTAATGCTTTAAAATTTGAAAAAAAAAAAAAAAAAAAAAAAAAAAGCAAAACTTTTTACAAATTTTGTGAAATTTATTAGTCGGAGCACAATATTTAATTGATGGCTAGATATA
>JAPMOQ010043613.1:1252405-1288005 GCA_026543055.1 Argiope trifasciata | reverse complement strand
TATATCTAGCCATCAATTAAATATTGTGCTCCGACTAATAAATTTCAAGAAATTCGCAAAGGGTCCCCCCCCCCCTCAAATTTTAAAACATTAATTTTAAAGCAATGAATGACGAATTCCGGAAATGGGCTCATCTGTCGTGTTTCACCCTTTAATGTGATTCTGTTGTCAAAAAATGGTCGTTTCAGTATCCTGAAACGAACAGTAGTTTCATAATTTTCCCTTAAATAATGAAAATATCATTTCTATTAATAATTGCATCATACAAATATTAAGTCACTGAATTTATGATAATTATAGTTTAATAATTGTATGTAATTTTAAATTTCATGACTTTAGAGCTTTATGCGCTCGTCTAATCTAGATTCAATTAATTTAATTCATTCCCTAAACTTACAAATTATAATTGATATTCCATATTACAATGTAGTGGTGCTCGTGACCACTTTGGCACACTGCAGAACTTCGAAACATCCCGACTTGGCCGTTGTCAAATTAAAAAAAAAAATATGAAAACAATAACTACTTGGATTATAAGATTTATATGTTTGTTCTCCTGTGTATCGAAACAATTAAAAAAGAAACATCTTTTTGCGAACAGATGTTTCGGACTTTCTTTGTAAAGAAAATGGTGAGTTATTAAAGTTTTAAATACTTGATCTTTTAATGATAATTTTATGAAAAAGATTCTCAGATATCTTATTATTTTAAGTAATATATTTTATTTCACCGAATTGTCATTTTCCCAACAAAATATACCATTACCTTCAAATCTAGGCCTGCAACGACAAAATCCTTTTTTATCTTTTTGTCTTATAACACACTCCGCATTGAGGGAGCACTGCGAATGTCTTAGACACTCAGACAGAATGATTGCTGTGATGTCTCTTTCTTGGAGGGGTGGTAGAGTCGTCTTTTTATCAAGTCCTTTAGAGAATTTAGAAGTTTTAATGAGTCCTTTTTCCGAGATCTTCATCTTCTTTCTTTTAGACTTACTCCTGTATAGACGGGACAGGACTGTCAGACTGTCTTTTTTCGAAATACTAAGAGGCTCCCTCAGTTGACTTTCTATAGTTGTTACCTCTCGTTGCAAACCGATATCTGCATCATAATTTAAGTCACCGAAATAATCATTCTGTATAGGTATAGCAATAGTTTCAGACTCATTTTCGTTGTCTTTCTCATTTTGGCCATATTCTTTACGTTTGGCGGCAGTTGAAAAATAATAACCTTTTTCTGGTGGTGGAGATACCCCAACTGCTCGCATATTCGGATATCGAGTGATAAAGGAAAGTGACGGTTCTTCTTTTGAAAAATGAAAATCAGTTATTAAATTGATATCTGTCTGTTGACTATCCACGGCTGTAGCGAAATAATCAGGTACCTCAAATGGTAATGCAGATTTCTTATTTCTGTCAATTGTTGAATATGTCCCTTGATGCTCCACTGGTTCAATAAAATAATCAGGTCTCTCTAATGGCAATGCAGACTTCTTATTTCTGTCAATTGTTGAATCTGTCTCTTGATGTTCCTCTGGTTCAACGAAATAATCTGAGCTCTCAGGTAGTAATGCGGATTTCTTATTTCTATCGATTGTTGAATCTGACTCTTGATACTCTTCTGGTTCAATGAAATAATCTGAACTCTCAGGCGATAATGCAGATCTCTTGTTTCTTTCAATTGTTAAGTAATTGTCTTCAGTCAAATATTTCTTCAATGTTGGCATTTTCGTTAAAAATTCTTTTAAAATGTCTGGATCCAACTGATTTTTGTCCTTTGGCAAAATTCTTGGGAATCTTTTTCCGTAAATTTGGGGAAGGGCATTCAGAAATTTACTCCACATATCAAGAGAAATAAATGCATGATGCGGCCGTGTCGGGGAGAAAATTAATTTGTTATATTCTGTAAATAAAAACATTAGAAATAAATTCTTATTGTTAGTTCACTATATAAATGCTGAAAATATAGAATTATTATTTTTAAAATAGTCAATAGTTATTTTTAATTTGCTTTTTTTTAAAAAAAAACAATATTTTGAAAATTGTTTTTAGCGATTTGCTTTCCGTTCATCATCTATTACATAATACATATCATCTATTGCATTTACTCTAATCATTGCCTTACTTTTAAATAGATTTTTAATATTTGAAAAAAAAAAACGCATTCTATGTAGTTTTAACTGCATACATTTGTTATTAAGACGTTTAATTTTAAAATTATTTTACAATATGTTTGGCTCAATACAGTCAGTTATGGCTCTTGCGCCAGAAACCAAACCACAACAACATCTGCTAGTTATGGCAAACTACCTTTATCGACCTTATGAAACGACCTTTTATTTACCATATGTAACTTTAACATAGTGCATATAACTAAATTTTCCCAAATTGGAGCTACATCCTTTTTTCAATAAACCCTTCAATTGTTTTAGGCTTTATGCCCGGCGAATCCACTCTAGTTGTTTTTTTCCCATGTTTGGTATAACCAGTAAAGTAATGTTTTTGAAATGTGTCATGGAAATATGAGGTAGTCAGAGAAGGTCATTATTGATTTGATATGAAATTTACATGATCATTGGTAATATTAATTTCGTATGAAATGAATTTGCAGAAATCGATAAATTATTTGTAGCTGTTAAAATGCTCTTTAAATGTAGCAATTATTTTAGATATGTAATAGATGATTTAGGTTTGTTGAAAGAAGGATGTAGCTCCAATTTGGGAAAATTTAGTTACATGCACTATGTTAAAGTTACATATGGTGAAAAAAAAGGTCGTTTCATAAGGTCGATAAAGGTAGTTTGCCATAATTAGCAGATGTTGTTGTGGTTTGGTTTACTGGCGCAAGAGCCATAACTGACTGTATTGAGCCAAACATATTGTAAAATAATTTTAAAATTAAACGTCTTAATATCAAATGTATGCAGTTAAAACTACAGAGAATGCGTTTTTTCAAATATTAAAAATCTATTTAAAAGTAAGGCAATGATTAGAGTAAATGCAAACAAAAATTGTGCAAAGAAGACACCATGAACACAAAATAAAAAGCAGACGGAAAAAAAAAATTGACAATTGCAATTGATGAAACAATTAGCTTTTAAAAATGTAAAAATATTTCGGTGGTGATTTTCACTCACCAGATCCTGTAATTTAAGAGAAGAAGAATAGAAAAGATTACGATGATGAACATTAAAATCAGGACATTCAATTAAAGTATGTTTAACACATGTGTTATGTTTAATATGTTAAAGGTAATATGACAAATAGAACACATTGGGACCTTTTTACCAAGAATGAGATGATATAATGGGTGTGAGGTGTGTATATGGGTGAGGGTGAGTATAATGGGTGTGTCATTTACGGAGGCTAGTCAATTGACATCAGTCTCTCGTGCAGTGTGAACAGATCCCAAATCAATAATAGGCATGTCGGAAAGAAGTTTATTTTCGATCTGCCAATCCCATGCCAATTGCCAAGTTGAATGAATATATTTAGCGAAAGACATCTTAATGTCATAGTATCAATGATTAACGGAATTTATTTTTCAGGCTTATTCTCCTACCAAGACTTCGAAGTAAAATCGAATTCTGGTGGTTTCAAATTCAACACAATTCCATCAAACACCTTCCATGTATGTGAATGTTAAATCTGATCTTGAATCAATGTACTTCGTTGCTATGAGTGCTAATGTCCTTTATCCGTGGTTAAAATTGTTGAGGGTCCTCCCCCAAACGACCTTCCTGTTGTTTTGAAAAGGGAATGTAAATACTTCGAAGCCTAACTTTCTAGACTAATTTTATATTTGATCTACAGAGAAGATTTCCTATGTGAACTTTCAATCGCTTTTGTTATCTCTAGTAGTTTTATTTCTCAAAAGCGTGAATACAAAATGAGTTTTCAATACTAATGACACTTGTATCAATTAGATATTCGAACGCCAGCGTTCAGACCTGATATTAGAAGGACACAAGGAAAGAGATTTGCGGTGCTGTTTCAATAGATACACTTCTTATCCTCAGTAGCGATTTTCATATTTGTAATTATAAATTACCTCAGTGTAAAATGATGCTGTAAATTTACTATAAGAAAAATTTGTTATCACTCTTTTCCTGGGTAATAAAAATTACTCCTAAGACTTAAATAAAAGGTATTCGAAAATTAGCTCAAGGTTTGAATTTGCTACCCTTCGTGCAGTAAAGTGTTAGATACTTTATTAAAAACTATTTGAAAGCTGATAATTTATGGTTTGTAAAAATGAAGCGTTATTCGATGGAACAAAGTGTTGACACAAATTTGGAATTAAATTAAAAAAGGCAGTTTTTTTCTTTAAGTTATTAAAATTTTATTGATTTGTAAATTTCACAGGATAGGGCTATGTATGGAATAACACATAGGACAAATAACCTTCATAGTTTTGTTGACTCATATGCACTGTTTTGTCGAAATTTTCCATCACCACTTTGCATAATACGGCTTTATTTCTACATTGAGGCAGAGCTGAATTTCCTCCTTTAGTGAGCGTGTGGCTGTTGGTTTGTTGGCATGGACCTTGGACTTCAAATAATTCCATAAAAATAAATCCAATAATGTTAAATCACGCATTCTATGGGGCCAATTTTCAAATGTTCGAATTGTAGCCGCCAGACTTTCATTATTTTTTAAATATTATTCAACTATGAAAACACGTTGTTCTATCGTGTAACGCTCCATTTTTATTAACATCTATACCT
Source organism: Argiope trifasciata (assembly GCA_026543055.1). Lineage (NCBI taxonomy): Eukaryota > Metazoa > Arthropoda > Arachnida > Araneae > Araneidae > Argiope > Argiope trifasciata. The sequence continues at coordinate 1,283,276 of JAPMOQ010043613.1, read as the reverse complement.
ATCAGCTGTCAAATGGTTTTTTTCAATTGGCTTGTCAATATTTTACTGCACAAATGGTGACAAGCTTATTGAAAAAACCATCTTGCGTTAATTTTAGGACACTCTTTATTTTTGACCATTGAACAATCTTTAATTAAATCGAAACTAGTTAAATTGAGCTGTAAGTATATAAGATACTAGTTCAGGTATAGTTAAACACAGATTATCTTCACGCATCTGCTATAAATTATTTATTTCCAAAACGCTACATATTAAAAAGTTTTATATGAACTAATACTAATAATATATGACAATATCTGCAAACATGCCGAATTTTCAGTAGTCGACAAAAGTTCTATTTGCGCCCTTTGCGTCACACGATACACGTCCAGACGGTCGAAGTATCCACTCGCGCGTCTTGTAATATCATTTTGCCATTGGTCTAATTGAGCATTTACAGGCGCCAAGGGTATATAAACTAAGAGAATTTTTGTCAATGCATTACGATCACTTCATCGATGGTGCGAAGACAACGTAGCTGTCAATATTTAAAATTTATTTTGTTATCATGATTTCAAAACGTAACTCCCTCGATAGGGTTTTACGGGTGAGCAATAATCACAATATAAGTTTAGTTAAGTTTAGTTTTAGTTTACTTATATCAATGTCCCGTTTTAAAGCAACACGAGGGCTATTTTGGGACGGACCTCGTAATTTTGAACCACGGTCAGATGACGAGGACGACACCTGAACTGGCACCCTCTCATCACACTACGCCACACCAGCGGGAGGTCGTTTGGCTTGACAAATTTAACGTGCAAGAGACCCCCTCACATGACGGTTCTTCGGTGGAATCGAATCTCGAACCTGAAACCCTCCGGTTCCGAAGCCGAGACCTTACCACCAGGCCACCGCGGCCCAATCACAATATAAGATATTTATAGTTACATAATACTTCAACATCATAAAGCGTATGCCTTATGAATTTTGAAAAATTCTGTTTGTGTATATTCATAGTTTTTAAGTATTAGCGACCATTTAAAATGTCTTCCTGCCACCGGTGATCGACCCTTTGATTGGTTTTAAATTACTTTAACCCTTTATTTTCCGAATTACGTTGCCATCTTTTCACCAGTAGTTTAGTTTCCTTTGCAGAATAATCACAGTGAACCCAAGAATAATCCTATCGATACTGCTACTCTCAGTGGTGGCGGGGTGGTCGGCTGTATACAAGAAGAAGAGTGAACCCAAGAAAAAATGAATTTAACAGAAATTTACTTATTGAATATTTTAAATCCTACTTTTAACTTGTATTAACTTCATGTTATTTGGGTTACAATCTCCGTGTTCTTTATAATACCATCAGCAAAAATAGTCACATAGTAAAGATATAAGCTAGATTTAAATGGTACTTTCAAGTACCGTCAATATGTTAAGGGTTAAACCAAATGAACGAATTTTCGGAATTGTTATCCGATAATTGTTATTAGCCACTGAAACCAATGTTTATTCAACAAACTTACCGCTTTTAACTCTTTTTATGCTAAACCGTTTTTGTGTTAGAAAGACTCCGAGGTTGGAGAAGACTTCGCATTGGAGTATGCCTTCCTGTTCTTTGCGCAGTTCAGAAATTGTTAATGAAGCCCCTGATCGACTTGGACGCATGTTGCTGGGCAGAAAAGGTTCGTCTCCTTCCATTTGCCACCTGTAGATCACGGATTCTGCTGGGAGACTAAGAAATGACGGCATGTGTATGGTGATGGTGACGCCTGGATAAACCATTCCGATATCTAGGAAATAAACGAAATACCATTAAACATTATTGACCTGTTTGTTGCAGGTTTTGTGGCGGTTTTTGGTAATACGAGGCCACAGGCTCTGAAATATTTTGAGACCCCTCCAAGGTAAACTCTACTGTTGACAAAAAAAATAGCGATATAAATTTAGTTAAGTTTTAATTTTATCTTAATATTTATTTTATAATGCCATTATGCATTGAAAGGGAATACTTAACGATTATATATTTTATTATACCTTTTATTAGCTCATTTTATATACTAAATCATTTTTTTAATTGTTTCTATACCAATGAATCTTGTGTTTTGTTATGAACATATAATTTAAAGAAACAATCATTCGATTCCTTAGCGATTTTTATTCTCCATGATTTCAAGAAAATAGTTTAATTTTAATATTGTCACGTAGATAGAACTCAAGAAGACACAGGAAGTACAGTTTAATCAATTTATTCGCTCAACTCTGAACTCAGAACACTGTGACTGAAAGATCTCCAGCTTTATACAAATAGGGAAAGCTCCAGAATACCTTTCTTGAGACAGTAAGAAAAGTCCAGAGCACTTATCTAGTAAATTAAAGAAAAGTCCAAAATCTTCTAGAACACGAAATAAAGGAATAACACTTAAACTAAGTATACTGGCATTCGAACACATGATTTCCTGACTATGAGTCCAGCGTCATAACCATTCAGCAATGCAGTTTCGTTTCAATGCGGTAATATCAAGATTATTTATCCAAACCCTGGTAAACACGCTACAATCTGCGAATAGGAAAGAGAGAGTAATGAGAAAGTATTCTGAACTTATAAAGTTTAAGAAAAGAATTTGTAAACGTAACATTTTAATTCCACAAGAATCTTACTTAACTCTCTACTTTTTCATTAACACATTTAACGATGAACGAGCACTTTTTCTTTAAAGAGAAGGTAAAAATGGAAAATTTTGTGAAGCATACCAAAGGGGAGACTTGAATAATTGAATTTACCTTTAATTGAGCACTAACTATACAGATCTAAGTAGATTTTGTGGCCCCTAACACCACGAAATACGAGGCGACCGCCTCCACCGCCTGTGCGGAAATCCGCCACTGTGTATACAGGATGACCGGTAATAACCATATTCTCTCTCCCTCTGAGAATGAAAATTATTACAGAATCTCAAGACTATTTCAAGAATCACAAGATCATTTCAAGTGTGATGTGGCGGCACTCCATAGGTTTATAAGTTTCACTTCTGCTTCCTTAGTGGATGATTTGTAAGAATACATTTTAAACTTCTTAAGAAAACTTATCGTGTTCACCTGTACACGATGAACAGACTTATATTCTGAATGAACTTTTATGGAAACTGGACAAAAATCTGTAAATGTGATGTATAGTCAGCATACAGTCTACATCGAAACGCTTTTGAGGTATTAGTTTATATGCACAGTCAAACATAATGTCAAATATGTATCTGGGCATCTCAATTCAGAGATGCCTGAAATGTGGAGAATTGCCAAAATGTCAAGTTCAAATTTCTTAACGATTGCAATGCTATCTATTTATATATTTTAAATACCAGAAATCAAAAACACATGTTACATAGTTTAGTTTAGTTACATTAACGACGTCTCGTTTTAAAGCAAGACGAGGGCTATTTTGGGACGGGCCTCGTAATTTTGAACCACGGTCAGATGACGAGGACGACACCTGAACTGGCACTCCCTTTCCACTCCACGCCACACCAGAGGGAGGACGTTTGGCCTGACAGATTTAACGTGCAAGAGAACCCCTCACATGACAGTTCTTCGGTGGAATCGAGTCTCGAACATGAAACACTCCGGTTCCGAAGCCGAGACCTTACCACCAGGCCACCTCGGCCCTCCCATGTTACATAGAAATCTGCACGAAAGTGCAAGAATTGATGCTTGGGAGATTCAGAGATTTATGCTATAGTTATTCCAAATTATATGCAATGTTATCCTTTTAGCATTTCCTAAAATAAAACAAGATAAAACATAACGAAATCGAATTTGATTTAAATAATAAACAGTTGTTCTTAGAAAATAATTTATCATCTGGAAATATCTTACCTGTAGGCTCGACTTTAATTGCGAAATAAAGTTTTTGGATCAGCGGTTTTCCACGTTGAAAATGAGCAACTGCAATGAAGTAATTTCTACTGATATCTGATTCAGTGATCGGGCTTATACGTAGCTCACGGCCTCCACTGCCAATAACCATATTCCAAGGAGGATCCTCTGAAAAAGATTTGAGGTAAATTTTTCTTTTCAGCAGTTATATGCGAAATTATTTAAGGGAAAAAAAAAGTGTAAATTGCATTTTATTTTCCCAATCGGTTAGAAAAATTTATATATGGATTTAATAATACAGAACCATTATTAATATTACAGAACCATTATTTAAGAGAAAAAATTACTCTTCTGCTTAGAATCAAAGTCATTATTAAGACTTTGGAACAGTTTTTATTTATTCTTTTGCTACAAGTTTGCAAGACTTATCTGTGCACAATATCTTTAGTTTTTAATTTACAGAAGACATAAATTTCAATATTTTCTCTACACCACAGAGAAGGAGGAAATACGCAGGGAAATAAAAAGTATACATAGGTCTTATTCTTGAATTGTTTTCATTGATGATTTCTCATTTAAGAATAGACGCCTTCGATGACCCGCTGCTGTAGGTTTTTTTTTGTAGCAGACATTCAATGAAATAATTGAAATTTAACTTTAGGATAAATATACCCACCGATCGGCTTTGCTGAAATATCTATTATATTTAAGGATAAAAACACAAGAATAAAACTAATGAGAACAATTATTAGAAGAATTTTCTTTCTTCTTCAAACATAAGTGTGATTGTAAGTTCATAAGCCAGATAATAAGTTCCTGACACGAGTGTACACATTTGTCTAGGGGTTGTGTTACATGGCTACTGACCCAGTGATCCCAAGTTTGAACCTGAGGAATGCACATTGGTGACCCTAGTTCTGAAGCAATAAACGCAACCTTCGTGACGCCCTCTGCCGGTAGCAAAAATCGCCACAACGCTTGACGTGGCAAAATCGTTCGTCGCCCGCTATAACATCTGGCGTCTTTCGTCGCCCGCTATAACATCTGGCGTCGTTCGTCGCCTGCCAAAAAACTTGGTGTGATAATATCATTCGTCTTACATCTAACTCATTGGAGGGAGTTTAATGTGGTAGTAAGCAAATAAAAACTTTCAGACACGAGTGTACACTTTTCCCTAGAGGTTATGTTATGCTGCTACGGACCCAATAATCCGAGATCGAACCTCGGGGATGCACATATGTCATATTTTAATTCCATTGACATTGGGCAAATTCATCTAATGTTGCAATGCTGCGAAACTTGGCAACTCTTAGTTCAATGTTCTGCGGCGACAAACTGTACCATTCATCACATATGTCACAAATTACAAATACCATGTCTGACTAAAAACATTATAATGATAAAAAGTTCCAGCCTAAGCTATTGCCTGATTTCCTTTAGAATCAGTTGTCACCAATCTGTCGTTTAATCCATTCTAAACGTATCACATTTTAAAATTTGTTAATGAAGGAAAATTATTATAATTCGCTTTAAATACTCCAAAACAGTTGTATAGTAAACGTCACCCAATGTAAGATTCAAACATAAATTGTTAACAAATTGTAATTTTCTTACTTGGATTTATGAGGTATGTCATGTTTTTCATGTTTGCAGTCTTATTTATGAGAGAAAATACTTGAAACCACTGGATTGTCACCTTGCCCACAGTTTCTGGGGGAGGCACTGCGAGGACGAAAGTAACTGTGTTCCCCACATTTCGCAACTCCTCACAGAGACGCTTTTTCTGATACCAGTAGTCACACTTATATGCTGGCTTGAACATACTGCAAAAGGTAAAATAATTCTTCTTAGCAATATTTTCATCCTGCTCCAAAATTTGCTGCTGAATTGAAATTTAAAGGAAAAAAAAAAATTCCGCAAACTCGACCTCTTCTTTAAAAAAAAATGCAAATTAATTTTGTTTTGTTTCGCTCAGTGAAAGCGTCATATTAGATGTAACTGTAGTCGTTACATACCTGTTTAGTTTCTAATTGTTAGATCCATAAAGCTGGAAGAAGGCGAAATTTGACTGAAAAATTGTATAAGAAGTGAGAGGTAAATGCTTTAGGAAACAAACTATATATATTAGATTAAAGACACACAAGAAAATTATCACAAACACGCTGTGGCGGTAAGTTCATAAGCCACATCCAGGCAGAAGTGTATACTTTTGTCTAGGGATTATGCCACTCGCCTATGGACCCAATAGTTCCGAGTTCAAACCTCAAGAAAGCACGTTGTTGACCCTGGTTCTAAACCAATAAACATAATCTTCGTTGCGCCCTCTACCGGTAATAAAAGTCGCCACAGCGCTTGGCGCGATAAAACCATTCGTCTCCTGACAAAAAGTTTTGGCGCGATAACATCGTTCATCGCACCTACAACTCTCTGGAGGGTGGTAATGAGGCAGTAAGCTCATAAGTCATATAAGAACTTCGAGACGGGAATGCACACTTTTGTCTAGGGGCTATGTTACGCGGCTCAATGATCCTGAAATCGAACTCAGATTGCACAACACTATGATTTCAGAATATACTGTCATGCACATCCAACCCTTCGCCTCAGCTAACTGCAGCTAAAAGTTATTTTGCTGGGTTTCTTTTCACATTCTAGGCAGTGTCAGCATGAATATGTCTTATTTAAACATTCTTTATTAAAGTTAAAAGATATTTTTTCAAATAAACTCTCAAAATTTACAACCGTTCCTTAAATCTCTTTAGCCCAGTAAATAACAGCAGATTATTTGTAAGTATCTTATAATACCGCAAAATACGTTTTCATCATAAGAAGGAAATTATCTTTATTTTACACCAATAAACTTTTTTTGCGTCTTCCATATTTAAAAAATCTCAAAATTTTGATGAAATCTATTTTTTCTGTTATATTTTATATAGGTGGAAGTATTGCAGAAGATGAATGGGTGGGTGGGTGGGGATATATTTATTTTTAGTTCCCAATTTTTGAAGTAAGTACAACTATCTAAATTTTTCAGAACAAGAATTGTTTTTCTAAATTCGGTGATGATTTAATTCATTTGAATTGCCATTTTCTCTCTAATCGCAAAAGACTGTAGATGAAATATAAATTTCAACTCTCCATTAATTCTATCCCTTTTGATTTTGCCAGCTGATTAACAAATTTTGCAATGATTTTCAATCACCTTTCAGCATTTTTCTTGATTGTTCAAAATAGAATCAAACTTTGATGATTTTCGTGTTCTCAAAATAATACATTACATATTTAAAAGTGACCTCTAACTCTTCCTGATTGGATTCCGATCAAGCATCGAAAACCTTCTGTTTGAATTTCCTATGGCTACCGAACTTTAATATCATAGAATTTGAAATATCTTGTACACTAATACTTCAAAGATATATATCAAATTTTATTCTTCATTTTGCAAGTAATCTTTTTTTCTGTGTCAAGATTTAAAATTTAAACCATTTCATTCATCAGTCGTCCTGTGAATGGTGATGCCACTTAAACTTATAAAATACTTACTAGCTTCGATTACTAATAAAATTCGTCTATAAAATTCTTCATTTAAAGCTATAATTAAATATTTTGTGCATCAATATATTAATGAATTTCTCAGCAAAATATTTTTCAACTTCAAATTTATAAATATGTAACCTTCACTATTTTAGAAATCTTACAATACAATGCTCAGTTGATTATACTATTTCTTAATTTGTTTTGTATTTATATATTTTTATCGATATCTTTATAAATTCAATTATCTATCTATAATAATAAAGCTCAATATTTCTGTATATTGGCGCTCTATAGGCCAGACCATTGGACCTACCGTTACCAAATTTGGCACATATTTACTTTGAGGGTTTAATGTGCACCTCGGAAAGATTTTTCTAAATTTTTAATTCGAATTCGAATTAATAACTTTCAGAAATATAATAGCACAAAATCGATTTTTTTACATCATATTAAAGATAAAAAAATTATCTTTTTAGTGATACTAATATTTTAATTAACAAATGAAATTTCTATTTTTAATAATTTTTAAAAAATAATTCACGTATTTATACAAATAAAATTTAAATAGCAATAAAATTTATTATAGAAATAAAATTTAAGCAGCAAGCACCCGTTACGAGTGAAAGGAAAAAAACTATCCTATATCAATATGTTTCATCAGACTGACAAAAACTCAAAAAATAAATAAACTATTATTGAAAATTAAGCATATAAAATTGCAATTTTCAGCACGTGTCTACATGAAATGAAATAAATGTGACATATGCTTTTTCTACAATAAAAGGATAATGTAAAGAAAAGTTTTTATGACTTTTATAGCATTACTAATTAAATAAATTAGATTTATTTAAGACAAATATGGTTTAATATATATCTTTTCGGTACAACTTTGATATACCCGCCCCCCCCCCCAAATTAAGAGCCAAATCTGGCACTCCCTACGGAATTTTTAGGGTTGCTGTTTCTTATTTGTATTTAGTGAAAATCGATCTTGGCAAGAAAAAAAAACCCGCCAAAAAACGGTATTTTGCTTGGCGAGAAAAAAAGTCGCCAAATTTCCGATTTGGGGTGGGGTATATCAAAGTAGTTCCATCTTTTCAATTCAAGGCTAATTTGTAAAACTTTAATAATTGAAATACATCCATAAAGAGGGTCTTAATGAAGTAAATAATTACATAGCATGTAGTATGACTCAGTTTCAATTCAAGGCTAATTTGTAAAACTTTAATAATTGAAATACATCCATAGAGAGGGTCTAAAAGAAGCAAATAATTGCATAGAATGTAACATGAGTCTATAAATTTTTTTAATAAATAAAGTATATATATATATATATATATATATATATATATATATATATATATATAAACGGGTTAATGACTTATATTAATTAACATAACTAATGGCTTAGTAATAATAATGCTCCTACATGATGCCATGAAGTTTGCTGATAGCAGCTTTCAATTTTTATTATTTTGTTGTTGTTATTGTAATTGAGGACTTCGGATCAGGATGCGTTTCAAATGTAATAAAATTGGCATCGTTGGCGATATGAAGGATCACATTAAGACATATTTCAACAAATTTAGAGATAATAAAAGGAAAGTACGACACATTTTGGTTTATTTTAAAAACAAAGAAAAAATATAAATCTTCAGATATTTTTAAAGCGACGTATCACCTCATTTTGGACTTTTAATAGCGGATTAGATTTAAAATAGCGGACAACTGCATTGAATATTAATGCCCTGTCGCCAAAGTTGAATTTTCTTGAGCCGATTTATCGCCAAATACTATCCAATCAATTTTTCATAACAACTCTGAAAATCGTTATCCAGCCTAGATGATGAACTTTTCTCATATTTATAGATGGATGGCATAATTTTTGTCATGACTGGGAGAAACAGGACAATGATCTTACTCAGCTGCCATGCCAAATTGATGACAAGAGGCATGACCGTGCCGTATCCTTAAATTCGATCTGTCTTTTAGTATTATTATTTGCTCGATCCAAAATATAACATTTTGATGGACTTACCCTGAATTTAACTGTTCGTTTCTGAGTAAAAATGATCGCATCTCTTGATAAAAGGGTTGATTTTGCGGGGAAGCCATAACTAGGGAAACTTTTCTGAAGTAAGATTTCAACTTTATGATATCAAAAGCTACATATATCGCCAGAATCAGAGAAACATAACAAGGACTGTGGATATCTTTGAACGTCCACAAATTCATCCAAAAAAGATTTGATTTATTTAAAATATTTTAAATTAAAGGATGTTATTTCGCAATTTGCAGCTCAATAATCCCTTCAGATAAAATAATCCCTTTAGATTAAATGGGCGAAATAAACTAAGACAAAATAATATATTTTCCAAGATCAAAACATCCTGCTTGTGTTAGCATTGCTCTTTATTTAATTTTACTCAGTCATGATCAAAAGAGTTAACAGTAGCTAAATTTAAAATTAAATTTCCTTATAATTAGTTCTATTTGAAATTATTTATTAATTTAACTATTTTATGACAAAAATGTAAAAGATAAATAAAATATGAATGCATGTGAATGTGCACGGAAATGTTGCTGACGGTCTGACCCGAGAGGGCAGTCATAAAGTTACTTACTGCTCAAGGTGGCTACCGTACTTTTTCAGAAATAGCTACCCGGGTCAGGCAAGTTATTTGTTCTCCAATGAAGGAGGCCCCCTGCGCATGAATGTTATGCGGAAAGTCGCCCTGTATTGTTTTAATTGGGGTTGGCAACAGGCGCAATCAGACAACGCTAGCTAGATTTCGAAGTGGATGCATTTGTGTACAATGTCATGTGGCGGGCCACAAAATTTATCCTCTGTGCCCAAAATGTAATACGACTCATGCTGCTCCTGCTTACATTTTGGCCTGCATCGGTTTCAATAAAGGCCAGCTGTTCTCGAGTACTGAGGCAGTTATACATTGTTTGAAGGCTTTCGGTCGCATGGACCTGGTTGATGTTATAGTCTACTAGGTGGGATAAGCCCCAACACACGAATAAAAGAACTCATTTCAATAGGATACTATTAAGGGATGTCGTTCAACGGAATAGGATCTCTTGCAGATTGCGATGACTTTGATGCGGATTATTTTCGATTACTTTTTCTCTGTACAGGCAATGCATTATTTTTAAAGAAAGGTAAAAAAAAATGATGAAATATTATCAAAGTGTGCTATAAAATGGAACATAGGATATTCCACTTTTTGAATAATATTGTTTCATAATTTTAATTTTGATGTAATTTTTTAAACAATACTATAATTTTTTAATTTAAAATTACTTTACCTATACATTTAATGCAATTGGCAAAATCATACAGCAAATTCCTCAGTCCTAATCAATGGGCTTTACTTTCAGGTAAAATTTCTTTCAATAAAAGCACTTGGTTCTTTTGAAGTGCCACCGAAGTATGCGCGACTCACACCAGCTATCATTTTTTAATGGATGTATGACCAAATGACACTTTTACATGCTCCTTATCAACAATAGGTGGGCTTTGCCACTTTTATTTGCTATATTAACATCGTTAAGTTGCAGGCATAGCTAATCAATCAGATCACTTTATGGTTAATGCGCCACCACAGAATGGCACTTTTATGTTAGTTGAAGTGACTAAATTAATGGTATAAGAATGGGTGGCGGTTGGTATACATTAAAATTGTACAACTTGACTTCCTATTGGAACTATGCGGTGAATGTAAATTATTTTCTTTGTAGTATTTACAAATACTCGCAATAATTCATTCATCATCACCATTTACGCTCAATCAAAGCATAAAGCAGAACGATGCACTCCAAGATTTTTTTCTTCTAAATAGATTTTCCTTCTTAACGACAGTCCCAAACCCATTATTACTTCAGACGTTTTTTTGTTCCCTTGAGAATACTCTGGTTAAAAGCCAACTTTCTCTTTCTCGACGAAAGATTAAACTTTTATCACTTTTACATCGCAACAAACTGTTAAACAAAGAGAAAAATGTCATTGGATTAATCGAAACGAAGAAGCACGCTTGGATGCATTGATGCTTCAACTGATGATTTGATTCTCTAGTTTTTTCCTTCATTAAAAAAATCCTCGTTGACGAAATCAGTCGAATCAAAGAAATTGAGTGAACTATACTGCAGAAGTAAATTTCTTGACTTGTGCGGAATCTTCAAGCTGATGATAAAAATCTAGTTCTGTAGCCCTATAAATTAAAACCAAACCTCCCCGGCAATCCAAAGTGCAGGATTACGAGGCAGGTAAAACCTACCGATCGCGAGATTAACATGTAATTATAAATATTGACTAAAACTGTGTGATTGTTAAATGTAATGTTTTATATAAGCGTAAGTGGTTTTGAATAAAATTCTTATTTAAATTGTTTGAGCCCGTTTTATTACTTGCTCTTATAAAAGTAGAGCCCAACGTGGGACACCACTTTTGTGAAATTTAATATACCACTTTAATACACCGAAGCACTACATTATCGTATCTTTGACGAAGTTACATTGAAGATGAAAGTTTCATTAGCTTGATTGCAAGTTAAGGATTAAGAAAGAAGGGAGTGGTTTTCCCAAAATTATCTTTTTCCATCTCTTATAAACTTGCCATGCCAGAAAATCCCTTATATGCTCTTGTCACCAACTATTTTTTATTGGGAATTCATCGTTCATTTTTACTGAATCTATCGAGTTTGTGTTTTAGGCACGTTATTCGCTAAATGTAAAAAAAAAAAAAAAACACCCTCATAATTACTGCACCAAATTTGATATATTTAAATTCTTGTGTTGTTAAATTATCGTGTGTATATTTATCTGAAAGTACCGGCCGATACACAGTCAACTCTTAGTTTGATTTGACTCAAAAGTTTTTTAACAAGATAATTTCTTTTCTTTGACGCCGTTTTATTTATTTCATCAAGGAGAAGCAGACATGTTTATGTACAAGCAAGAGCGAGATCAAAAACATAATGCAGACAGCACATTGAGGAATGAGGAGATGCTATTGATCATTTTATCCCTTGTTTTGTATAATACTGATAGGTAAAATATTTTTCACAGTGCTAATACATTGATATTTAGACAGGGATTTTCCCTCCACCAAGACAGGGAAACAGATATTTTTTTTAACAAGATCCCTCTAATAAGAGGGATCTCTTATTTCTTGATCTCATTCCACTTTATCTCAGCAACTTTTATCAATCACTCGCAGCATGGGAATCGTTGACTAAACATTTTTACAAAGCTTCTTTTCAAGCAATTATAAAGTGGAATGAGATCAGGAAATAAGAGAATATTCTAGAATGAAGTTAATATGGCCAACATTGGGCTGAAAAATTAAAAAATTAATCAATTTGAAATTTAATTTTAAAATATCATTACACACACACACACACAGAGAGAGAGAAAACTTTGGTATAGGTAGAGAAAAACTTTGAATTTTGAACTTCATTTTATAACATCTCGAGAGGCATTATTTTTGTACAAGAAGCAGCACGACGAGCACACCAACACAGAATAAAACAGAGGGAAATGAGGAAAAGCTAAGGAAAAATTAACTATGTTGTTATATACCATGAAATTTTGATAAGGATTTCCTACACGTATCAAATTTAAATAAGGAAATTAGAAGGATCTTTTGAAATAATTTGTTTAGGTCAGCAATTTTTTATCCTTTCACTCGGAGCGTGTGAACCACTGATCTTAGCATTTTTACAAAACTTCAGATGAATTAATTAAATAGAAAAAGTGGAATGGGATCAGGACATATTTCAAAATGAAGTTCATATGGGATAAATTGAACTGAGAATTAGGAAATTAATTAAGTTTTAAATAGATTTAAAAATATCATTGCATATAATTTAATTAATATTTTTACTAATGAAAATTTTATATATACAAAAAGAATGGACTATTTGCATTATAAAAAAGCATTAAAATGTTTGTCCTATATAGTACTTTTTTAGATTTGATTATTTTGTTCAAAGTCACGAACAGGTGCTCTCCAAGAAAAAAAAAATTCGGAAGGGAATTTTTCTGAAATTAAAATTATATGTGAATATAGGTTTAATATATGTACTAATTTAACTTCATTGTAGTTAAACGTAAGACTTTAAAAAGTGTGCATTTCCTTCATATCAGCGTTTGTTAATTATTTTTCATTAATTAATTTTCGGTTTCTGAAACAGGGTCACTTTGACCTGGTAGCAAGGACCTCGATTTCGGAACCAGAGAGCTCCAGGTTCGAGGTCTGATTCCATTGAAGAACAGTCGTATAAGCGGGCTTTGTGCTATTTAAACCAGTCCGAACCAAACGTCCTCCAGCTGGTGTGCTGAGGTTTGGTTGCTCAGGTGTCATCCTCTTCATCTGACTGCGACTCAAAATAACGTGGTCTATCCCAAAATAACCACATAAACTCAGTTTTTCAAACTTATACATTATACATTTATATAAATATATTGTTAATATTATGCATTTCTATCATCTGTGTAATATCCAATATTTTTTGAGGCTAAAACTTGTATATCTCATTCTGTTGTTGGAAGGGGTATATAGTCTCAGTTCTCTTAAGAAGTATATCATGAAAATTCCTGTACGAAGATTTTCCAAATCATCTGCATATAAAAACAAAGTGTATTTTTCAAAAGTTGTATCTTTTCACACCACATCACTTCCTGAATTTACCAACCATGAAACTTCAATTCATTTCATCGTTCAAAAGGTGCCTTTTTTTCTCTCACCAACATTCTCCACTTTCATCTATTCGCGTGAGAAAACCTTTTCATGATGATTGCATTTCAGGTCATTTGAAAAAAAGGAAATTAAAACTTCATGCAATGTAGTGGAACCGTAGGCAATGTGTGCACGCGTTGTCTTCCCAGTACTTTACTGCCGTAATGGTGTGTCTCGTGGTTAATTGAGAACCCGACCTTTGTTCTAAGGGTTTCAAATTATAGGAGTAAGATGGGGTGTCCAATAAGAGGTTGTGTCTTGCACGAGATGGTAAGCTACCAAATGATTTCAATTTTCAAGAAACGAAAATGGAAATATAATGAATCTGATGAGTAGCGGCCTCATAGGAAACCTCAAAACTCATTTCGGGGTACATAATTCTCAACAGAGGAGAGGAATTCCAAAATTTATACAACTTGATGAATAAAATTCGGAACACAAATTTAACATCTATAGTGTAGACACCAGTTAAATTTTGAACTAATCAAACTAAGGGTGACTGTTTATAGGTCTGTACTTACGACATTTTGTATTTACAAATGAAGTTTTGAGTCAAATTTTTGTTTGCTGCGCAAAACGTGTCTAAAACACAAACACCTCTTTTCGACACTATTAACAACATGCTAGGGAATAATCGCCAAATAAATCACCAAGGACGTCATGATAAATTCAATAAAAATGCTGATTTCTCGTCAAAAGTTAATACTTCGTAACTATAGCATAGCTTGCCAACGAATTCTAAAACCCTGCGCTCTTTTGTGTATGCGTTTGGATGGATTTAATTCGCCAAAATAGGGCTGAAAGGAAAGGAGGAGATATTTATATTTAACAATAACGTAAATACCGGAAATGGATCCCATATTTCCCAGCCCCCATATGTGTTCTACAACTTCCATGAAAGAATTAAATGGTGTCATTAACATACTTCGGTCAAAATTAATTTTCCAAAAGTGCAAATATATTTGTAAAAAAATGTTCAAACTTGAATTTATTTAAGTGTTATTGTTAAAATAAATGTCATACCTACATAAAGGCATTTTTATTTTTTTCGTTTATTTGTCTTCTGTTTCTTTTCGAAGAAAAAATTACTCTAATTTTTCGAAATAACCCAATGCCTCTTTAAGTTCGACATTTCTTGCTGCTTTTCAAAACATGTCCTGTATTTTCCATGACATACTCTGCATTCAAGGATAAGACGGCAGTGATTTTCTTTGCAATAGATAATTTACAAGTATGCCTGATTTTGAGAGGTTGAGCTAATTTAAGTGATGGATTCTTCTGAGTCTGATAACTGGACTTTGATTTATTTTCCTGAATTCAACGATTACGGATACATTTAATGGGAGGGGGGGGGACGGTGAGGAAACCCTGCAGGGTGGTAAGATTTTATTAATGGATTGGGGATGCACAGTTTTTCTGAAGCCTAAAAATAAGGTTACTACCATCAAAATATTATATCAAAGTGCTGGATTCGTGAGTTGGTTTTGGGAAAAAACTTTCTATTATTAACCATAACTGGACATAATTTCCAGTTCTTTGAAGAAAATGTGTTACATGCTTATTATATCAATACATTACAATAATATATCATTAAATATTTACGTCATTATTTCTGGAGTAGCGTAGAATTAGATCCACTTATAGTGATAAAAATACAGAAATATGGAAGGATAATAATTAATTCAAAATAGCGCATAAATATTGTATGGTATTGGCTAAAACTATATAATAATAAAAATATGTATATTGCTTTTAATATTTTTATTTCTGAATCAAAACTCAAGGAAAATATATATAATGAAAAGCATAAGGTTTAGGGGCCCTCCAAGTGAGGAAATTAGAACAAACCGTAGGGCTTTTGACCATTATGGCCTAATATGATAGACATTCTCACAAATGGATTAAATTACCATTACTTACTTTAAAATCGGAATCTTAATGATTGTGCAACTTACATCATTGTAGACCACCAATCACATTCCAAATATGTTCCTTCTCTATTCTTACTAAGTTAAAGTCCAAGAAACGCTCTCCA
This sequence comes from Argiope trifasciata, assembly GCA_026543055.1. Lineage (NCBI taxonomy): Eukaryota > Metazoa > Arthropoda > Arachnida > Araneae > Araneidae > Argiope > Argiope trifasciata. The sequence goes on along the minus strand of JAPMOQ010043613.1, from coordinate 1,267,113 downwards.
TTGCAGGGAAAATCTAGGCTGGTACACATCAATGAGGAGCCTTCTGTACTCTACTATACTGTATATTTAATGATGATTTTCCCATGTTGGAGAATACCCATGACCTGTTCGTTGATGATACAACAATTCTCATCCAAGGCATCATCCCAAAATACGACTTTCACTACCTGCAAAGTGCATTCTCCAAATTGAAGACTCGTGTGCACGCTGAAGCATCTGCTTAAACACAGGGGAAATGTGTACTATTCTGTCCCGCAAAGACTATCTAAAGAAACAGAGTTAGAAACCAAATTTCTTCGTAGATAATTCAACCGGGAGTCACATACTTCGGTCTTCTTCTGGAATCTCAACGCATATTCAAAGACAATAAAAATTATATAGCGGATAAATGTCGGACTAAAGTTTCCGAAATCATTCCTCTAATAGCACGTAAATCCCTGCTTCCACTTAACAACAAAACTGTTCTTTTTAAACAGACCATTCGTTCAGTTTTAACTTACGCTTCTCAAATCTGGGACCAAGCTGCAAAATCGCATACAAATCATATTCAAATTTTGCAAAGTAAAATTTTAAAAATGATCAATCATGCCCTTTGATATGCTTGAATCGGCGTCATCTACAAGGAAAGGAAAACTGAAGACATCGAAAAACCTACAGATCAGAAATTTCCTCTTGAAAATTACTGACCACCCAAATCCCACTATAACATAGCAAATCTACTTTAATCACTGCATCGGCAAATATAAATTCTTTTACCAAGCAATTAAATGATCTTTGTTTTTCAAGCCTCCTTTATGTTCACAAATTCACCATACGTTTGACGCAGCATAGACATGTTTGACTTTTGTCCCATTAAAATTCCACTCCTACGAACCTCAAGCCTCCTTAGCTCTGTCTCTATGTAAAGAGTATTTTTGTTCATTATCTTTTTCATCAGATTGCAGCTGCTACCTTTTGCTTCATCCAAAATCCTCCTCACATGGTGTTCTGACAAAATCGTAAGTGCTAAAAGCATATTACTTAGGTCTTTTCTACCAGGTTCCAAAGATCCCCATACCGAATAAAAGTGCAGAAGCATTGGCACTAAAAGAGCAAGCTATTCAATGTTAGTTAGAGTACTGTTCCAAATTATTTTCAGCAACGTGCCATTCTGTTAACAATTCAGTAAATGAATCATTTGGTTTGAGCAATTAAAATTATTGAAAACCGACGGATGATGCAGAATCAAGATTTTTGGTCAACGAAAACATATGGAAGATGTGAGAAGCAGGCTCTGTTCATCCAATGATCTAAGCATCAAAAAGGTAGAGATTCGTCTTCGCTCTTGGTGGTGGTGTTTTTTTCGTGTGACATTTACCGTTCGACTTGTCCGGAAAGGAAGACCCGACCAGTTTCAAGCTACCGCTTGCTTAGTTCTCCAGGTCATTCATTGGTGCACCCAGGCCTCAACGTCCCGGTAAAGAAGGAGCACCTTCTTCTTTTTGCGTACATCCAACCACCCCGTCACCACTAAACACTGACAGAATTTGTTGTGGTCGACTGCTTTCCTAAGTATTGTCCATTTACCTGATCCGTCAAACTAACATTTTCTTCGAGATAGTTAATTACTGTCCTTCTTCCCCACCTTCACATTCTCAGTTGGTACAAAATTGACAATCTTTGACATCATGTCCTGTAAGGTCAGGGAAGGAACACCGTCGAGAAAACCGAAATAGATATTTATTATATTCAAATTGTACTTCCTGACTTTTCAAAGAGGAAATTTACTCCTCCCCCCTTCTGATACTTGACTTTCTCTGGGTCAACGATCTAATGGACGACCTTGTCTGACTTCGTCAAACAGTTGGAGGATAAGCCACAACAACATTTTGTACTTCCATTTAATAATAGAGGTATTTAAAATTCACATATTTTTGATAGCAATGCACACTGTCAAATATGACAGATATTTGACAGACAAACATATTCATTGAGTTATCATTACGCTTTTTGAAAACAGAAGATTTATGACTGTGTGCTTGCATTTTGCCCGCGATGGCAATGAAATGGTAGTATTGATCAACACTGATTAAATTGCAAATATTTTCCTTGCTGCACACAAATTTGGGGTGAAACCAATCTTTCAATTCGTATGTTTACTTTCGAGTATATTGAAGCAATTTATCTCAGGGGGAAAGCTGAAATATAACGAATTTTTCTTTACACACGAGTATGCCTGAATGTGAAAATGAAAACTGCAAATAAAAATTTTGTATTTTTAATTTTAAGGAATAATTGTTGCTTTTAATTCTGAAGATTAATATTTAGCGATTAGACAAAGAACAGTCAACAACCTACTGATAACCAATTATTTTTCTATAAAATCTTCGATGACTGCTCTTCGTACAATGTTTATATCGAAAAGATTAATGCTCTGCGGGCGGCTCTTAACCTATTTACTGGAGAGTTAATATTTCTAAGCTAAAAGAAATTAATAACCAATTAGGTTTTTAATACATAGCAATTCAATAAATAGGCCGCTCTGCTTGATAATCATGGGATATGGAAAAAGCACCCTAAGAAGAATAGTTGATGTTATATTAGATAGTTTTTAATAACTATAGTGGTATCTAAATAACTCTTTCCCAAGAGCGTGAGCTTTTATTTTGAAAATACATACCATATCTAAAAGAATTCAAAGATTTACTTAAAAAAAAAAACTCAATTGTGATGAGATAAGAAGCAAGCTACTTATTGATGTTTCGACAATTGCAAGAAATTTTTTTCAACTTATGACTTAAAAATTCTGAAATTGACAGAAACATAACAGTATTAAATGGTATTGATTTATTCTCAAAACACTTTTAATGTTAAGAAACACATAATTAATTTCCCAATAAAAGAAACAGTAAAATAAATCGATATCAAATTAACTCTTTTCCGAATAAATAGGTCACAACCATAGTTATTTGAAAATGTCACAAATTTTTTTCCTGGTCGATAAAGTAAAAAGAAAAGTATTATTTTCATGAGTGTTTTAAATTAGCTCAGAATTTGATTTAATTTGGATATGTTGAGAAAGTGTACAAATTCACCCATTTAAAAAGGACAGACTGGAGAATATGAAAAACAAATGAAAGATATCTATTAATGTTAATAAAAGTATAACAAAGTTTTTGTCATAATGAATGACTTTTTACATTGCAATGATTGCAATTCTGGAAAAGTGAATCGATTATAATATCGATATGCTGTAATTTAACAAAAAGACAAGAAACTTGAATAATTCTCATTAAAACTAAGTATACATAACGGCATTAAGTATACAAATAAAATTTATTTCTGATAGAAAGCAATTTTATAAAATAAAAGATACGAGGATGCAATAGCATATTTTTTAATAGATTTTATTTTTTATTTTTTTACATATAAAGTCATTTATTTCTTTTAATTCAAATTCTTGAGAAATAGCAGAGTTTTGAATCTGCATCAAAGCGATGCAGACACATCTGCGCATCACGTTTGGAAAACCATACGAATAAATAAAGATCCAATATGTCTGTGATTACAATGTACAAGAATCATGAGATACTGTCGGAAACAGATTTACATAATCACTAGGTGTTTTAAAATCGGTAGGTTTGACTGTGTGTGTGACTGAAATACATGGTTCACAAATTAAAACGCAGAACGAAAAATGAAGAATATGAAGAAAAAAAAATCATACGGAATGTGTTTGCGCGAATCACAAATGGAATATTTTTGATTTGGGTGCCCTTTTGATTGGCGACAAATTTCACGATGAAACTCTACATCTGGTTTCCATAATGCTTTGTTTTCATTGATGTCATTGTTGGGTTGCCGACCGAAAATTTATACCATTAAATTTGGAGTGAAAAAAAGCAAAAAAGCAAGGGGCCACCAATTATAAACTTTTACCAAAAGTGTTACTTAATTTTTTAGTAGAGAAGAAATAGCCAAACATTATATAGCAAATTTAAAACCTTCGATTAAAATGAAATAAATTTATAAGGACATAAAATTAATCTTTTTGAAATGCTAATTTTTTAAAATGTTTTTAAAAAATAGTTTTTGTATGATAATATTAAAGGGAATTTTTTTAAAATATCGATTGAATTTAAATATTAAAGTTATGAATATGAAAAAAAACTGGAACAGCAATTCTTGTGATGAGCACCTATTTACTCATGTTATAACTACATGTTGAATTTAGTAGATTTTTCTAGCATTGGTGTATTTCAAACATTTGTTTGTATCATACATTTAAAAAAAACTGAAAGATTGTCAGTCCTAGAATGCCATCCTATTAAGCAAAAGATGGAAAATGCAGTGTATGTAATATTTTACATCTTCTTTAAGGACATTTCTTCAATGAAATAATGAACTATTATATTTTTCCCAGTGAATTTATCTTGTCCTTTTCACCATTATGTACATTTCGATCATTGTTTTTATATTTTACACTCACATAAATTTTAAAAGATTGCCAGATCAAGAATCTTATCGTGTTAAAAATATTTTGGAGATAAAAAAAGCACAAGGCAATATGCAAAAAAACTTACATCTTCTTAAAAGATTAATTTATAATGAAATAACGAATTATTTTTTCCACAGAATTTGCCTCATTATTTTCATCATGACGTGTATTCCATAATCAGTGTGTTCCATCATCATTCAGCTTTCCTGCAAGTCCAATCCAAGCACCCATTCAAAGTCAAAGCAGACTTACTAATGTTCCAAAAAACAATAAAGATCGTTGTCGGACTCTCTCAAGCTATTTTTCTGTCCATCACCTGCTTGTCAGCATGTGTTTCTGAAAAATGCCTGACTCAATTTTCCGCGAGTTTTACACGCACCACCACCAGTCCACCGAGATCTGATTGAGGAAACTAGCAGTAATAAAAATCCCTAAGTACTCCCTCTAAAAACCCACCCTCTTCAAATCCCCTGCCTGAAACGTTTTCATTACCATCTTCACAACAACATAACCAGCGAGTCCAGTCGAAGAAAACCTACAATCACGCGAAATAAAATTCTTTTTGCACCTAGGATCAAAGGCACGGATGTACCGTCTTGTTAAGAAGGATGGACTTACCTGATGCGACCCACCTGTAATTTAGTAGGAGGGGCACAATAGAATGACGAGCAACATAGTGTACCTCGGATCTTGGACATGTCAGTGATTACCTTTTGACGAAGATTGCGTAGATAGGCGGTTTTATTCGTTGAAAAGGGATGCCATCAACCCCAGGCGGTGGTTTTCGTCTGTCACTGAAAGCTGATGGGGGAAAGGGATTGAAATGAGTTTCCAGAAATGTCCATAGGGGTGCTAAGCTCCCCTGGGAAAGAATTTCGCACACTCATTGACCCGCAGTAAAGTTTCTGTCTTATTGGTACGTAATAGAAGATCATCAAGTTCATGAATATTAACATACGATGAGTACAAAGGGGAGAGAACTTCGAAGGTAAAATTTGATGCACATATTTAACTTCTAAAGTGTGGATGCTTATCAAATTTAAAGCCAAATTTGTAAAGGAACTGATCGTGTGTCTGTTTGTATTTTCACAAATATGCAATTGCAATAACTTGAATATATGAAATTTGGTATGTAATTTTCTGACTATAATTGTAGTTATTTGTGAAACTTTGATTTTAACTAAGAAAAAAAGCCTTCGAATATACATGAGATTTTCTAATATACACTGATGGGAAAAAAAATCCCAACACCAGGAAGGAGCTGTGCTAGATAAACGAAATTTGGTAGGCGTGTTTATACATCTGAAAGATGACGTCGATTCAAATTTCGAGCTACGCGCGTAAGTGTGGCGCTAGTAGCGACACTATGAACATACAAAGGAGGTTTGCTTTAAATAAGCACTGTAAGGTTCGTGATCGTTATTTACAGTTGAGTTTTGACGTAGTGGGTTAATGTTAGTCAAGGATGCCTCTGAGAAGACGAAGAAGCCATTATCAACAGCTCACTGAGTTTGAACGAGGTTGTGCTGTAGGGCTACGAGAAGGTGGGTTTCCTTTCCGCGATATTGCTGAAAGACTTGGCAGGAATGTATCCACTGTGCATGAGTATTGGCGGCAGTGGTCAAGGGAAGGTACTACCTCAAGAAGACCAGGTTCCGGCCGGCCACGTGGTATTACTGAGAGGGAAGACCGTCGTATTCGGCGTATGGCTGTGGCTAATCGTACTGAGTCTGCAGCTGAAATTCGAGCTGCAGTTGGCACCACAGTGACACAACGAACTTTTACAAATCGGCTACTTCAAGGACAGCTCCAAGCCAGACGCCCTGTACAGTGCATTCCACTGACTCCAAACCACTGCCGTTTGCGACGTGAGTGGTGTCAAGCTAGAGCTCATTGGAGGACGGAGTGGAGATCTGTTGTGTTTTCTGATGAAAGCCGGTTCTGCCTTGGTCGCAGTGATAGCCGTTTGTTGGTTAGAAGGAGGCCAGGTGAACGCCTGCTAGTGACCTGACTGCGGCCTAGACACACAGGGCCTACTCCTGGAGTTATGGTTTGGGGAGCAATTTCGTATGACAGCAGGAGCACTCTCGTGGTTATCCCACACACCCTGACTGCAAATTTGTACGTCAGTCTAGTGATACAACCTGTTGTGCTGCCATTCATGAACAGCATTCAAGGGAGTGTTTTCCAACAGGATAACGCTCGCCCTCATACCACTGTTGTAACCCAACATGCTCTACAGAGTGTCAACATGTTGCCTTGGCCTGCTAGATCACTAGATCTTTCTCCAATCGAGCACGTATGGGACATCATTGGACGACAACTCCAGCGTCATCCACAACCAGCATTAACCGTCCCTGCATTGACCGTCCAAGTGCAAAAAGCATGGAACTCCATCCCACAAACTGATATCCGACACCGGTACGACACAATTGCATTCAAAATTCTGGCGGTTACACCGGCTACTAATGTACCAACATTTCACATTTGAAATGCTCTTCTCGCCAATGGCTCTATCTGTGATCTTGAAACTTTAATCAATTAAATATGTTACCTAGACAAATGTATTCCTAAAATTTCATTACTGTACAGTAATTTTTTCTTGGTGTTAGGATTTTTTTTCCATCAGTGTATTATATCCGGTGATATATTAACATCCAGTGATTAATTCCGGGAAAAAAACCGATTGCTGTCTAATATGTCCTTTCGTATTGCTTTCCACCGGCAAAAGGATAATAATACACAAGTATATTTATTGAGAGTATGCGAGAAAGCTTCGAGGAGACAACTTCCATTGGTTTTAACTAAGCTTTTAAAAACCAAAATTTCACTTAATCCTTTAACATTTACAGTGTAATGTCATTGTATATTAAAAGCCGTTAAAGTTTATATGACAGCTAAAAAGAATATTATAGTAAAATAAAATGAGGTAATTTTAGAAATAAAATTATATTGAAGATAATCTATTCCTAAAATATTTATCAAATTCTAGATTTTATCAAATTTCGATTAATTTATACACAGGTAAACTATTCTGTTGGTTTATTATTAATTAATAACAAGCCGACAGAATAATTTGTATTTAAACGAGACACGATAAAAATGAAAAAAGGGAAATTTAGTGTTTGGTCTTGTTACTATAATTACAGAAATGCATTATGTTTTGAATCCAGTTGATTTAAAGGGTGTAATTCAGTAATTTTTATCAAATTTTTTAAGTTAAATTTTTACTGAATTTCTAGATGCCCATCATATTTTGAATACAATTGGTTAAAAGGGTGTGACTTAATACCTTTTAACAAATTTTTATCATGTGAGAACCTGATGTTGTTTCGGTTTGTGGTTTTTGAAGCTTCAAAATGCGTAGGATCGCTTTTAGGGTTATTTTACTTATTTATTTTCTCATTTTAGTACAAATCACGTTGTTTCATAAAGAGATATCTCGGAAGAGATGCAAAAAGAAAAATAGCTCTTTTGGTTTTGTTCATAAAATTTTAATAATCAATTGACAGCAAGTGACATCAATTGACTTTGATCTATAAAGGGCCTGTTTTATTTTCTCTCAATTGTCAAATTTTGACAATTGATTTACAATTGTCAAAATTGTAAATCCTTATCATTTTTCAAATTCTATCAGCTGAATGAGTGAGACTCAAAATTTTTACCTCATATACTTAATTTTTTAAGGGGCACGAAATTCTCCATATTGTTATCATCTACAAAAAAGTCGAAGAAAAGTCCTTTACAGCTTACTAACAAATTTCAAAATTACACAGTCGGTATTTTATAAATAGAATGGAATTTTATGAAAACTATATTATCACCAAAATTGTAAAAATCATTATATTTTGATTAAAAGGTAGAAGTACAAAATTTTTTACCCTATTTGGTGTATTATAACAAGTAATATATAATTTTTAAAAAAATCGATGCCTACTTGTTTACTTATATTATTTATATATATCTTATATCATCTTAAAATATTTTATGATTGGGTGTCGCTTCAGTAATCTCAATGCTTGGCACCAAATTTGGCGACCATTTCACGACTTGGTGACTTTGGCAACTAAATATAAATTACTGGGAAATTTTAATTAATTATTTGAAGAAAAAACTGTATTGACATCAAGTGTCATCCACTACAAGTTAAAAAAATGTATTTGAATAAAGGGTCCAAAATGGAAAACAGAAGCAATATTAGCAATCCAGAACAAGAATTTTGCGTAGTAAAATGCAAAGCCGGAAACTTCATAATGCTTCATGTGCGAAGCATAAGAACTAATCAGTTACAATCTACTGTTGAACGTACTGCACATCGACTGGAATTTTGCTGGTGAATAAGGGTAGTCACTTAGAACAACTTTTTTTACATGATCCTGGACACGATTAACGACTACTTCTGTCGTGCAATTTCATCCTAATCTGTTCTTATTCTTTAATCCTCCTCAAAAACGTACTGCCATTTTTTCCTTACCCTAACTAGATGCTGTTCGATAACTAGGACATCAGCAACAATATTTCGAGTCGATGGACAATGTGTTCAATAGCAGATCGTGATTGGCCACTTATGTTGCTACGCATATGAAGCGTTATGGAATTTCAATCATTCCTTTAACGTCACAACAAGATACCGTCATCATTACAGCCGGAAACATCCACACAAAACACGACAACGATTGCAAACGTTTCTTACTTTTACTTGTTTTGTATCAAGCTTCTTCTAAAGCAAATATGCAAATCAAGACATTTTTTTTCCTAAATTGGCAGTTTTCCCAGGTTTTTTAAAATTTTATTACTCCTAATTCTTCTTCTGGATTATTAATATTGTTTCGGTATTCCGTTTTGGGAGCTTATTGTATTAAATTTAATGTATTTCCGTAAATGGCGCCCTCAAGTGGACATTTTGGGACTAATATTTTTTTCTTTAAAATTCCGGGAGCGCATCGCGTGTTTAGTCTATATTCCGAATTTCGGTGCAATCCATTTACCCATTTGAGTTGTAGGATGCTGTTTATAAGGGAAGTTTAATTACTATCACCTTGTATATTAGAGAGTCAAATGGTCAATATATCTCCCGGCTTTTTGGAGAATTTTGAAATTATTAGGTTAGCATTTGTTGAAAAGTTTATCGAAAAGTTTATCCCAAAGGAAATTAATTCTTTTTTCTTTCTTTTTTAAAAAAAAGATGCTTCTGAAATACGGTATTCTTTTCTGTATTTTTGTGTTAGCGTTAAATGCGGAAACACTCATAATGTCATGAGAATCCAATAGTGAACAATGGAGTAACAGTGCTTTTGAAAGTGATACGCCTTTCTCTATTCTTCTCGGTTCTTTCATTTTGAAGTTGAGATGAAAGGTTTTCAAGCTATCCACTCTGCGCGGTTGGGTGGTCTCTTTGCATGGGCACAGAAGACTGCACATGTCAAAGTATATTTCTTATTTTTACTGGAGAACTTTATACTATTGAAGAATTTTTCTCCCTTCCTTTTTCACTATGTATCGTCACTGACTGTAGATAAAGACACATACCAAAAACGGATAGATCTTGGGAGTTTATTTTTTATTTATTTCAAAGAGATTTTTAAAAAATATTGCATATCTATGGTACAGATGGACAGGTTTAGAATAAAGGAATAACCGACTTAATTCCATCTAGGAGAAAACAACCTATCAACATTTTAAAAACGCTTTTGTTAACCGAATCGAGGGCGATTTTTATATGAATCAAGTATACACTGAGCATTATATATTTTCTGTACATCAAAGTTGTTCCTTTGACAAGAGTTTCTTTCAATTTGTCAGTTACACCGAGAAAGGCCATATAAATCATTTGGTCAAAGCCTATGGACTATGGCGAAAATACAGACTTAGATGGTCAAGAAATTGGATGTCTCTTGACAAAGACTAAACATTCCAAACACAAGAATAAACGAATAAATATTCCAATCATTAAATCTTTTATGCGGGACATTTTGCAAACGTTCTTGACTTTAACTTCTCATCTGAGGTAAAAAGTTAATGTACGTCAATGTAACGTTATAATGTATATCAATGTAATGTTATAATATGTAATGTATGTCAATGTAATGTTATAATGTATGTAATGTATGTCAATGTAATGTTATGATGTATGTAATGTATGTAAATGTAATGTTATCCATTGCATTTTATCCATAGGTTCAGTGTATATAAGTATTGATTTATTCACATATATTATATCTACAAATAATATTTTATTCTCAAGTGCCTACATAAACTGATTTGTGCGAATACATTGCACCAATAAATAAAAAATTACCCTCAGGTTATATGTCTTTAACAAGCGATTTACCTTCAAGTATTGTATTTCTAAATAATGCATCTACAAATAATGTATTTGTCCATAGTTATAGAATTATCAAACAACTTTATTTAGAATAATTACGTTATTGACCAGCACAGCTTTTGTTTTTATTGTTTTTTTATTTCTCCTCTTTGAAAGGAATGTTAAGTTGTTCTTTTACGATCACTTTTCCTCATGCCAATGGAGTGGCGGCACACTACGGAATTTTATTATTTTTCTTTCCAATCCATGTAGGGCAGTTAATCACTATCAATTCATTCTCCTTGGTAAACATTTTGCCACTGTGTGTCCCCCATGAGAACACTTCCAGACAAATGTTTATGCTTACAGCCCTCGCTAAAGAAACACGTTGCAGATAATCAACTTTTTATTGGACGCAAAATTTGATAGAGTCTACCCTATGGATGTTAATTCTTCGTACAAAATTTTATCCATCTAACTCTCATTGTTTTACAGTTGTCGCATCAACTTATATTCGGACAGCTGGACAGGCAAATTTTCTCTGAACTCATTTTGCTTACAATCTAAAATCTAAAAATTTAATGTAAAGATCGCATACCAAATTTCATCAATCTCTAATCATTTTGAAATTATCTTTACCACAGAAAGGTGGTCATTTTCCAGAAATGTATTTTTCGAACGGGTGTCTAAAACGTAGATTCGTCAAAATCTCGTGTTTGTATTTTTTAACATGTACTATACTTCCTTATACGGAGATCTCAGAGTTAAGGTAGGACCTGAAGATTGTCAATAATGTTTAAGTACAGTACTGATGGTACCAGGTAATCTCAAAACCATGAAGGATATGTTGTTAAAGATTGATAGTTTCATTCCAACTGTTTTAGAGTGTGCAGATGGGGAGAAAGACAGCTATTTACTGCCCCGAAAGGAATGTTAGATTGACTGTTCGGTAAATGTAAGATTGGACAATACTTATTCAGCAGTGGACCACACCAAATCCTGTCGATACTGCTACGTTCAGTGGTGGCGGAGTGCTCGGTTGTATGCAAGAAAAAGAAGGTATACAAGAATTCATCCGTCTAGCTCAAAGCGTTTTTGATTTATGTTTGTCACAGATAGAAAGAAGGGTATGTCCCAGATAGATAGACGGGTACAGATAGATAGACAAAAAGTGCGTTTTTCAGGAAAGTTTAAAAAATGGATACCGTCAAAATCTCGAGTTCGAATTTCTTGACGATTATACTATACTTTCTTCATACTGCGTATATGAGAAAATAAAAATATATTGAATTGACTGAGAAATTCATCAAAGATAAATCTGGCATGGCTTTGGTTAGCAAAAAAAAAAAAAAAAAAAAAAAAAAGAGAAAGAATCGAATATATGTCCACTAAAAGAATCTTCATCTGTAGATTTGATCCAGAAATTTATATAGATATATTTTTTTTGCTAATAAGATCACATTCATCGATAAGGCCTATTGCATTTCTCATTTATCGAGTTCTCATATGATATAAAGTGAAAATTTTCTGAAATTTTCTTTTCTTTTCTGTACATAGATATATTTATAAATTTAAAGTGTGGAGATATATTATTACAAGTTAGGTATTAAATTTTTGAAGACTGCATGATTTTCTCTATATATGGAAAAATAAAATAAAATACAAACTGCTTGAATTTTTTTTTGATAATTTCAATTTTAAAAATGAAATTTGACTTTTATTTTCATTTTGAGGAAACTTTTGCAAATCTTGGAAAAAAAATTATTTTTCCCATTTCAAATAAATTAAAAATGTAGAGATAAATCAGTAATTAGATATTGCGCATTTCAACATAAAAATACCTTCCTTTGTATATGACGCATGCGTGGAAAATGAGCTAAAAGAAATATTTGTCTCCTGTCTGACTATCAAAGACTGTCTGCATTTGTTTAAACATCCGCTTTACATCCACTCCCATTCTTCATTCATACAAAAAAATTAATTAATTAAGACGTCGAATTAAGATCTAATTTTGATTTAAAAGAAATAAAAGAAATTTGATTTAAATAAATATATCTACCTGCAAGCTTATAAGAGGTTCTGAGACTTGCTGAATGCAATTACTTGTTATTGTTTTTTTGAAAATATGAACTATATTTAAGTTTCAGTCTAGACAGCTAAGCTTCAGCTGTATCAAACCTACCGAATATTTATCAAAGATACCATAAATTAAATATTTGTTATGTTTAACATGCATGCAGCATTTGGAAATCTAATGATTTTAATAAGTCTTTTGCTTATGCCAGTTTTATCAAAAATGTTGGAATATTATTTAAACTTTCAAAACAATGTCTATATTTTAATCGATTGTTCAAAAAAATTAGATTTAAAAATTCAAAAGTATTTTAAAAGAAATGTATTTTTATTTTAATAATAATTACTTAATGACTTCGCTTTTTAGGAACTTTTAAAATTTATTTGATATTTTTTTTTCTGTGAAATTTTACTGCTAAAAACAACATTGCTTCATAAATTCATATCAATAAATGTGATAATTAATAAACAATAATAGGAATATATTACCTTTTAAACATCAAGAACTGTTTAAAAATTAGTATAAAAAGATAAAGTAAATGTTATTCCAAAATAATAATAATAATGAGTTTTTAGCATGATGAATTCGAAGCGCGAGTAAAAAGAAAAAAGTGCTAGAATTTTTTGAGGGAAAATCACTTCTCAGTCTTCACAATAGATGGCGCTGTTTCAGATGTCCTTGTCAAGTTCAGACGAAGACCTTGAACTAAAATGCAATGGGTCGTCGACCTCTAAGATGGAAAATTTCCACTGTTGCGGCTGAAACAGTGACATCGGAATTTTTAGTGGCTTTTTAACTCCGAAAATAAACACCGAAATGAAAGCTTTCCGAAGAAAAAATCTCACATTTATTGCTTTTGCAGTGGATTAATATCTACTGAGGATTTATTGTAATGTATTAAGAGATTGCACTGGGGTTGTTTTAAAAGCTATTTTTATAGGACGAAAATGGTATTTTTTATCTGAAGACATAAATGTCGATGATGTAAGATTTATTTTCGCGTTTTAAATCCCGCTATACAAGAAGGCGGTAAATGCGTTGAGATTAAGTGATGTTTTTATTGTTTTTGAAACCTTTGAATTCAAATAATTTTCATGCATTTCTTAATCGTTTCCAAACTCTTTTTTTCATAGCAGTTCAAGTAAATGTAATTAACCAAGATTATTGTTTTTTCTCTTCGAAATTGGAAGAAATTACAAACTGCTTGCTAATGTTAATCAAAGGAATTGTTTCCCGTTGAATTTCCCATATTTCATCGACAAAATCAGAAGAGTGATTACAGACATCATGGGGAAAAAGAAGCACCATGCAATATGGAGGCCTCCCAACAATGTTTAGTGGGTGAAAATCGCAAAAATATACGGAATCCAAAAACTGTTGAAAACTATAAGCAATTAATAAAAAAATTCATAGTTGGAACAAATGGCGTTCCAACTATGAAATTTTTTAAGTGAGAGCACATTCTTGAAAGTTTTTTTCCCCCATGCTGCTAACATGCGGATTTGATGATCTATAGGGGGTGGTAAAATGCTGAAAACGAAAAAGTAATTTAGAATCCATATTTGCAAAAATATTAAAACTTGGAAATTTAAGGAAGTTTATATTCTTTAATTTGATATAAGCTTTTAGTGTGATAACTGGGAATTTTAAAGATATCCAAGAAAAACTAAAATGTTAACCAGAAAACATCACAGCAGCATCAGTATCGATTTTGTTGTCGAATTCAAAAAATAAATTCAGAGCAAGAATAGCAGGCATTAAGTTGATGAAAAAATACCAGAAAACATGCTTACCAGGAAGACACTGTATATATATATATATATATATATATATATATATATATATATATATAT
>JAPMOQ010043613.1:1187690-1217200 GCA_026543055.1 Argiope trifasciata | reverse complement strand
ACTAGCAAAATAAAGGAAGTTGATTCATCATGTTCATATTAAAATACAAATTATATTGCAATATTACAAATTATAATACAAATTTTGCCCTTGACAGCGAACGATATTTTCCCTAACTTTCTAAATAATATGATAATAGATAGAGCATCTGGCAGTTTTCAGAATGCAATATTTATTTATATCATTATACTAAGAACTTATTAAGGAAGTGTGTAAATGCATGGGAGAGTTGAAAGAATAACAGTCTCACGAAGTATCTTTCAATAGTATTTGTTTCAGTTTTTCAAACTATTAATGCAATACCAAATTAAATAAATCCACCAAAATAAAAGGAAAAACTTTTTGAAATTATCTGTAAATAGTAATAAACTACTATAATTCAGTTACTTTAAACTTTACTTTCAATTACTGTAAAGAAAATGAGGTTCATAGGGAACAAATAGTGTGGGAAAAACCATGGCAACTGCTAGAATCTCTTTATAAATCCATTCTTTTGATCCTTTTCTGTTTTAGAAACTGGTTTGAAAAGTAATAATTTCAGTTTTTCCAGTTTCAAATGCTTTTAAAACAATTATAGTAGACAACGCTTTAAGTTATGATATTGAGCATTTTCTCATGTTTATTGGACGACTATAAAAAAATGAATTTTTTAAAAATAAGAAACCACACACATAGTAGCTTCTGTTCCTATACTATAACAATAAACATTGCAAAAAAAGTTAAATGAATAATTGTGCTAAATAAACTTTACAGAAATATTTCAAACGATTTTTTTTTCTTCGAAAACCAAATTGAATTTCGTTTATCGTTTGGTCCAGTCACTTTAATAAAGTGAAAACACGACAGATGGTTGACATGTTATTTATGATACAACTGAATGAATTTATGTTGTAGAATGTCGTCATTCTTTGGATTTATAATCCTGTTTTCTCACTGTACTCGAAGTGAGAGTCTGATAACGCTAACGTATAAATCGTTCGTAATAAATTTAAAAGTGGGCTTCTGACATTAAACAGTTTTTAATAAAAAATTTAAATGAATTAAAAAAACCAAATGTATTAAATTATTTTCTAATAATAAGACTTGTAATTTTGATTGATAAATTTATGATAAGCTATTACTAAAATTAGGTAAAATGTCGATTTTTTTTCTTTTCCTAAAAAATACACAAAGAGAAAATACTAATAAAATAATAAAATACCGTCATAAATTTGTGTTAAAAAATATGTGAAATAATTTTGAAGATAATTTCTTTACGAAAAAAGGGTGAAGGGGAAAAATCCTTCAGGTTAAATTAATATCAGTCTGTAAAACTCCAGTAGATGGGAGACAATTAGTAAATTGCATCATGCATGGTTAAAAAATTATCCAAAAATTTTTAAGTGGTAAATTATTGACTCTCTAGATATCAAATTTAACATTGAACTATTTCTACGGAAACATTTTTCAAAATGTTAATTAGCTTTTTATTAATTTAAAATTAATCGAATTTAGTAATGTTTTCTTCCATAATTTTGTAACATTTACTGAAACATAATTTTTCTTTCTCGTATGGGTAATATGGTAAGAGTATCGCATTTGTGAAAAAATTCAAACTCTAGAGTCTGACAAATTAAAATATATATGATACAATTAAGTTCGAAAAACACATTTTTGGAAAATGACTGACTGCCTTTCAGACAAAAATAGATTAAAAATACTTTCAGCTTGAAAGATGAAATTTGGTATATGGTTGCAGAGATTTTGCACCAAATTTGCAGATTTCTATCAAATTTTTAGCAAAATCAGTTTAGAGGAAGTCTGTGTACTTCAGCAATAAATTCAAAACGAGGAGGAATAGATTGATAAAATTCAACCCATAGATTTAACATCTATAAAGTAGACACTTATCAAATTTTGATTAAAATCCAACAAGAGTTTGACAGAATGTCGGCCTGTAGAAATATGGGAAAGCGATAATTCAAAAACGCAGTGACTTATACCAAATTTTCGTTTCAAATGGTTGGGAAAACTGCTTAAAATCTCGGATACTATTAATCGCAGATCAGAAATTAATCACTAAAAAAATTAATCACTAAAAAAATTAATCATTAAAAAAATCGCTAAAGATCGTAAGAAAAATTCAGTAAAAATACAAAATTTAAGAACTAAAAGTCAATATCTCTTAATTACTGCACTCCAACACCTTGCCAAGAGTTCACTGGGTAAATATTTTTATAAGAAAAAATGCAAGAAAGTTTTGAGAAGACCATTATACCCCCAGTTTTTGGTATTATATTTGTCAGCATATCTGTCTGTGGGAACGAGAATTCCAAAACGCTGTGAACTAAACAGCGGAAAACTGATTAAGGTTACGTTAGAATTTTTTAAAAAATACATTTAAAAAAAAAACTATTGTTTTCAGATATATTGTCAGTTATAATACAAAATGCTATAAATACACCAAAATTATTTGAAAATATAATATATTTTGAGAAATAGGAAAATTTGTAGTAAATTTTAATCAAATTTAACTAAAATGGTTAAGACTTTACAGAAAATTTTAATGCAGCAATATTATTTTTCTTTCTTCACAGGCTGTAGAATATAATAAGGAATGAAATGAATCAAAATGTAAAAAAAAAATAAAAAAAAAAAAAAAAAAATTCGAAGTGCAAAGAAGTTATGGGTAAAAATATACATATATAGACATTTTTTCCATAAATTCACAACTTATTTTTTTCTAAAAACACCTATAAATGAAAAAGTATTTCATCAACAATAAAGCTTTTGATTCTTTTCATTGCCCATATTATTTAAAACACTCGCTGCAATTTTTATGTAAATACTTTTATTGGTTTTTGAGATAGCAGGTTTTATGAAAAGTTAAGTTTTGAGAAAATTGTAGTAAAAGACAAATTTTAGCTGAAAATTATGTGATGATAGGTCAGGCCTTACTTTCCCTCGAAAAGGAAAGGAAACAATCTGAGTTACAAGAAATATCAATTTAAAAAATAGCCAATGTGCTTGATAACCAGTGTTTTTAACATAGTCGGATACCTTAATGAACTAACTACCAAATTCAGAGATATTTTCAAAATCTAATTTTGAATGAAATCCATTCACAGGAAGTATATATGTTTGACTGCTCAAATATAAGTGAACTTAGCAATTACAAAACTTGAAGATGTTGACAAAATAAATTTTATTCACATGTTTAGAATCTAAAATGTAGACTTTTATCAAAGTTTGCGCTAAATCTATCAATCGATTGAGAAAGTGTTGGTTTGTATTTTCTTATAAATGTATTCGCAATTATTTATATAAATACAAATCTTTGCATCAATAAAATTTGGTATGCTGTCTTGTAACTACAGTTGCCGTTTCGAGAAAAATGTTGGTATCAGTTAGCCGACAAAAAATGCATACTACAAATCCAAAATGCGTACTATCGTGATAGATTTAGTGGAAAAAAATGCTAAATTCGTGCCAAAACTCTATATTTCCTAACTACCATCGCTAATGCTATGCCAAACATTTGCTGCCTTATCCAAAGTCTCTGAATTTAGAAGAAATCAGAGTCTAATCTAAAATTTTCTTGCATATTCTTTAATGATATTGCCATGACAGAGAAGCCTTGCATGGTAAAAGGGTACAAAAGTTACGAAATATTAATTTTTAGCTTGAATTTTGTATTTTTACTGATTCTCTCATCCTACTGTGGTGAGTTTTTTGGCGATTAATCCCTTGCACACGGTTTTAGTATCCGAAAATAGAATTTGTGCTTTAAAATCGTTTTTCTCAACCGAATGAAACAAAGAATTTTCACATAACTACTCTTGTAGTCAAAGCATTTAATAGCTAATTTGATAGATTTAAGTCATTGAATTGTTAATTAATATGCTCCTGAAAGCACAGACCGACAGACAATCATTTCCTTATTGATTTTATCTAAAAATTTAAGATGCGTCAACCCTCTAAAAGCTAAAGCTGAGTTCTAAATTCTTCTCATCTAGCTATCTTTGTTTTGTAACTATTGTGTTAATTTATATTTGAATCGACGTAACTCCACTAAACACATTATTTTCAAAATTTGATAGAAATATTCTAATTTGGTGTATTGACAGTAACCAAATTTCAACCGTCTAATTCAAATCGCTTTGTCATAGACAGGCGGACATTTTTTAAAAATATGTTTTTCAAACTCAGGAAAGTCTAAAACATGGAGATGAGTCAAAATCTGGATTTTGAATTTTTTTTTGACATTTACTATAAATCCATTTCTCTAATAATGGCAGAGAAAAGGGGGGGGGGTTCAGGAAGGAGACTTTTTGGAGGACACGAAGGAAAATTTTGGGGGGAACAACTGTTTTATTCAGGTACTCGGTAATATATTTCTTAAGTAATCTGCTGGATTTTGTACAAGCAATTTGATGAGTATCTAAACAAGAAGACTTCTGCTTTCTACTTATTTTATTCCACTCAAACACAAAAAAAGACCATATTTTTTCCAATTACAAAAACACTTTTGAGTTTTAACTGATATATTTTTGCTTTATAAATGGTTTTATTAAAATATCTCAAAAATATATTCATTTTAATTTTTTAATTAATTCATCAAACCAGCAGAAGTTATCTCACAGTTTTCTCTCATACTTTCTGATAAATGGATCGAAAAAGCCTCACACGACACTGACTTATAATTGCAAGGAAATATTTTGTCATGAATTCAGCATTTTTACTGAATCTATCATGTGACACTTGACGAGTAATTCCAGGAATGCAGTTTAATAATATCCAAAATTTGAATTTGTGCTTACACGTTTTTCTCAATTGACTGAAACAGAAATCTAATACATAACTGGCCTTGAAATAACAAAATTCCATGCCAAATTTGATAGATTTAAGCCATTGAGTTTAAAAATTTTTGCGTTTATTTATTTCTGACGGTCAGACTTACAGATAGTCAATCTGTTGCTGGATTTGGCTCAATATTTGACAGATTTCTACATAATAGACGTTAAATCTATGTGCCCAATTTTATTTACCTAACTGTCTTCGTTTTGTAATTATTGTGTAAAATCATATTCGAACAGGCGGGAAGATGAATTTCCTCTGAAAAGATTTTATTCAAAATTTTATAGAAATCTTCAAATTTGGTGCAAAAACTACATACCAAATTTTTTTGTTTAGCTCAAATCACTTTTGAATTATTTTGTTGCAGACAAACGGACATTTTCCAAAAATGTGATTTTCGAATTCAAGGAAGTCTAAAACGTGGGAATTTGCAAAAATCTGGATTTTGAATTTTTTGATGATTACTATGCTTTCTTTATATCATGCATATGAGAAAATAAAAAAAATTATGTTTATTATCAACACATTCGCTGTAATCAATTGCCTAGATTGATTAACTGTTTTTATAAATGCAAGTACACTCTGAAAAATCTAATAAGAAGAAGTGTTTTCTCACAGATTCGAATAAGAATAAAAAATTTTTCTTTTGCTGGTAGAGTTTATTGAACCACTGTTCGGAAACTCAACTGACCGATTCTTTTATCTTGGGCAAACTCATGGTTGAAATATCAAATACAAGGACTTCAAACACAAATGTCCGAGACTTCCTGATCGTCTCGCTGCTTTCGGTTCGGTAATCGGATCTATTTATATCAATCGCTTTTTTCAATGTCACACGATAAGAGAAAGTAGATGACAAGGTTCTTGTTTTAGAGATAATTCTTGATGAGGATAAAAAGAATGCGTGGAACCATTCGATTCATCCATGGAACGACGGTAAAATGTTATATGATTCGAAGACAGATGACATAGCTGATGGATTGTTAAATGTTCGATTTTTTTAAATTATCTATGACAACATCTGATCTTCAAAAATTATAGCAAACGATTATAATAATAATTTATGAAGGGACCATAAAACGTTTGAAATTGCTTTTTAAATCTCATTTCTTTTTGCATCAATAAGGACAATGATAGATTTAAGTATTATAGTGTCCTAAACTGAACATGTTATGAGATCTTATTTTTAATATTTTAAATCCAATTTAGTTTCATATTTCAATACGTTAATAATACGTCAATAACGTTTATTTTCTGCCAATATTTTTTTTTATATTTTCTTCCTTTTGTAAATATATATTTGATAATGATTCTGGATCTCCCGGAATCTATGTTTATTAGTAATGAAACGGAGGTACATTGTATAATAAATAGTTTCATAACAAAGTAAACAAATGGAAACACTTAAATAGTTTCACAACAAAGTAAATGATTGGAAACATTTAATAATCTCAAATTATTTTTGACGTATCTATGCCATCCAAATATTTTATATTCCTTAGAATTTGTATCTATTTTTTTGTTGCAAACATTTGTTTGGCAACTACAAAAATAAAATGCTTTATAAATAAATGGGAATACATTTTATAATGATCCCAGACTGCTCGGCATCTAGTTTTATGCACCATATTATTGAAGATGTATATATGGAAGCTTGATAAATTATTGTTGATAAAATATCAATGATATCCTAATATTTTATCATTTATAGAAATTGCACTTTTTTTTGGAAAAAATTGTATGGAAACTAGAAAAATGCAATGTGACATAGATAGATATGAATAGGTTTTATAAATAAATGTGAATATGTTTTATAATGATTCTAGACTGTCAGGTACCTAGTTTTATGCACCATATCATTGAAGATGTATATATGGAAGCGTGATAAATTATTGGTGATAAAGTATCAATACTATCCTAATATTTTATCATTTATAGAATTTGCACTTTTTTTGAAAAAAATTGTTTGGAAACTAGAAAATACAATGTGACATAGATAGATATGAATAGGTTTTATAAATGAATGTGAATATGTTTTATAATGATTCTAGGCTGTCATGTATCTAATTTTATCCAAAATATTATTGAAGCAAATGTATATATAGAAATATGACATATTACTGCTGTTGAAGTATAAATGTTATTCTAAAATTTAATCATTCATAAAATTTTCAGTCTTTTTGTAATTTTATTTGTTTGTCAATCGGGAAGGTAAAATATATTATAAATAAATAAATGTGAATATGTTTTATTATGATTTTAGATTGCCTGGCAGTTTGTTCATATTATTACTAAAGCAGATACATTTTTATTTTATAAATATTTTATAATTAAATAAACGCAGTTAAACATGAAATAACCTGACATATTATTATAGCTGAAAAAGTATCATTGTTATCTTAATATTTTATCTTTCATAAAATTTTCATTTTTTAAAATTAATTTATTTGTTTAAAAACTTGGGGAAACAAAATGTATGATAATTAAATAAGTGTAAACATTATAAATGGATATGTTCGATAATGTTTCTAGACAACTCAGTATCTGATTCTATACTCCATATCATTTAAGCAGATGTATTTTGGTGTATAAATATTCTAATAATTGGATGACCTCAAGGAAACATATAGAAATCTGACAAATTGTTGGTGATAAAGTATCAATGATATCCTATTGTTTTATCATTCATAGAATTTGCATTTTAAGCAAATTTATTTGAACGGCGACATGGAATATAAAAGGTACTACATATAAATAAATATGAATTTGCTTTATAATGTTCCTAGATTGTCCAGTATTTATTTTTATGCACCATATTATTGAATTGGATGTGTAATTGTTTTATAAATATTTTATAACAAAGTGTGAAATATGTAGTAACTTAACTAATTATTGTAGATAAAGTATCAATAGTATCCTAATACTTTAATTCATAAAATTTTTATTTTTTAAAAATCTATTTATTTGGCAAGTTGAAAAATAAAATTTTTAAATAGATGTATTTGCTGTCCTAGTCTTTTGCTTCATCGGAAATTAATCAAAGATAAAGATAAAAAATATTCATCGTTTCTATTTTTTACATCTTTTAACTGAATGTCTCTTAAGTAAATTTTTTGGCACCTGAAAAATAATGGTACCGAGAAATGTTACGCTAAACATCTTAAATTTTATATTACTTAGCATTGATTATTAAGAGACAAATTTTAACACCGCATTCTTGAATACTTACCGCATCTAATTTTATACCAAATTGAGTGAAATGTGATAGTTGTTTTGGCACCATCAGCAAAACAGAGATAAGCCTTGCTTTTCAAATTTTATATCACTTAGTATATCACTTTCTAAATGAATTCTTTTTGGTATCGTAAAAGAAAAATAGGAGAAATTTGAGGTACATATTTCAAATTTTATACCAGTATTCCCTTCTATTTTTTGGCACCTTTAGTATTAACAATTTGGCAACACATTATATTGCTTTATAAAGGGCATTGGATTTGTGATGTTAAGACATACGTGTATATAAAAGTGCGCTTCTTCCAATAGCATATAATGAATTTTCTCAAAAAAAAAGTAATATTTTTTTTTAATAAAAAAATTCTACTTTGGCCAACAAAGAATTTTTTTTATTTTAATTACTTTTTATTAAATAATTATCAAAAAAATTATTGATTTTCACAAGAATTGATCTCGCATTCTTTACTTTCATGTGAAAAACACTGAAATCCTTGCATTTTACCGATGGAGCTACTGCCATTGATTTCAAGTTTCGTTACAAACTGCTGAAACTCTGCCTAAAGTATTAAAAATTGATGTTGATGTCGTGTCCGTGTTTCCACAGAAAAGGGGTGCAGTAGTTTATGAGGGTAAAGACCCCTAAGAACCCAGAGGGCAAAATTCTGACATCTAGCTCAAATGAAGATAATACACATACACACATTTGCCTGCAAAATCCCATTTTACAAGGGGGGGGGGGCTTCATATGCATTCATATGCTTCACAGGTAGAACACAGATGAAGAACCCCCATGCCCAAACCGGGACTCGAACCTGGGGCACCCAGATCACGGGGTAAAAATTGATTAAATTTAATGAATGAATTAATGTTTGAAAAAGCTGTATCAACACCAAGTGCCATCCACAACAAGTTTACAAACATGTATTTGAACTTGAGTGGAAGAATAAAAAGTATTTTATTAACAATTGAAAATTTGAACAAGATATATAAATAAATACAGGGAGAGTGTGAATAAATTGTATGAATTGAAATAACTGTAATGTTTAGTGATAGTCAATAAAAATGATTAAAAATAGTGTTACATTTTTTCTAATAAGAAAAGATTACTCAAAATTAAATATATTATTAAATATTAATAATTTCATATACAAAATATAGAAAAAGTATTGTAATCTTTGAAATATTATAACTTGAAACTTTGAAGAATTTCTAAGTATTAAACAAGCGAGTGCGAAAAACACATTTTTGTCATTTTATTTGTCTACTTGTGACAGACATAAGACATAAATGCTTTGGGAAATAAAACGGATGAAATTTGGGACATGCCCTTTATACCAAACTCTCAGATATTATTATATTTATCAAATTTCGAGAGAAATATATTCAGAAGAAGCTTGTGTATCCGATTGTCTGAATATAAATTTGCATACTAAGAACAAAATGCATAGAGCTAATTGGATAGGTTTCGGTACACAAATTTAGCATCTAAAATGTAGATATTTATCATTTTGTACTTTCGATAGCAAAAAAAAAAAAAAAAAAAAAAAAACCCCGCGGTAAAAACACACACACACACACACACAGAATGACCAATTATTTGAAATTTCGTATGTGACTTTGAACTTCAGTTGCAGTTATGTGTTAGATTTTGATTCAATCGTTGGGAAACAAAGTTTCTAAAACAAATTTGATTTTTCAATACCAGGTATTTATTATTAAATATTTATTATAATTAAATACCAGGAATTAAAAACCAAAAATATAGCTAAGGATCACAGGATAGATTCTGTATCACACCAAATATCAATATTTTGTAACGATTATTTGCCTATATTGGTGCAAAGAATTCGTGGTCTTATTGAAGGTCCACAACTTTATGTGGAGACAGAGATATTTTTTTTTTAAATAGAGAAAATGAGAGAAATTTTTGGAAGAAATCTGGATTTTTATAACCTCGGATGAATAAAAACTGGATTTATCTAAAAAGAAAAACATATATTCTTTTCTGGAATTTTCGAACAGACTAAATCTATGTCTGGAACAATTTTCCGAAGAGACATGTTACGTAATGATCCAGGACCTAAATTTCTCAGTTATTGGCATCAAATGCATTATAATAAGTTGAATAATAAAAAGCAGAACTATTATTTTCAATTTTTTTCATTCTTGTAGACTTTACACTGCACAAAAGTTGCCGCAAATGATTTTCACTTTTGAGAATCAAAATCTAGATTTCACAGCGTCATGTATCATTAAACATATCTTTATTACGTATAAACCTGAATCATATATTGCATGAAACAAGTATTGCATCTTAAAGTTGGCCGTCATTGGAGCTATCTTATGCATAAACTTTGATAGCATACTGTCAAATGGACATAAACTTCATCAACTAAAGCACACCCAATTAGCTTGGGATGTATTCATCGTCATTATCATTTACAAAAATGATATTTTGCTGTTATTATCCATATATTTCAAGAATAAAAGCTTATGGTTTGAGTTTTTTTTCCATCTGTAAAACACAGATTACCATATTGCCATATTCGCTGGCGTTGATGTATCGGAATAATCTTCTGATTCTTTGCACCGGTAGAAGAGCACTGGTGCGTTTAAAAGCTATCACGCAATGTGGCTCTCAAAATAGCTTCTGGTCATCACGATTACAGTATGGGGGGGGGGGGGGGGGTTAAAGAAAGTCGAATTATATTCCTTGATCTGCGATTTTCATGACGGAAATGCTTGTCGAGATATTTTGGTAAATTCTGCTGTAGAAATCGCTGGTTCGTTTATGCGATGTAAAAAAAAAAAAAAAAATGAAAGTAAATTCTTTAAATTTCGATGAAGATTATGGACTTTGCAATGGCTCTGGGGTTATCACTGAGTTGGAAAAGGTTGATTGAATGTAATGGAAAGATAACATCCTTTCTAAAGTTATAATTTAGAACTGTTATACATATTTTCGTTTTGATCGAATGAACCGATGGAGCCAATCGTATATTTAAGTACCATAAAAATGCCATTGGTTTTAGCAATTGCTCTTTACAGTTTTGTGAGTAGAGGGAAAATACAGATCAAGATAAAAAGATATTTTGGTAAATTTTTTGCAATTTTTTTGTTTTATCTTCAGAATAATATTATTAAGACAGTTATAAATAACTACGTTTATTTGTCGTTGAAATATAAATGATTCGAATTTAAAGTAATATAGGTTGTAAATCAAAGAAAGTTATAAATAACTATATTCATTTGTCTTTCAAATATAAATGATTTTAATTTAAAGAAATATAGGTTGTAAAACATCTTTTAGATGTTATTTAATCTATTTTTTTCCCTATATCGAAATCCAAACTAATGAAAGTATATCTGTCAAAGTTTTCTTACAAATTCTGTGAAGCATAGGAAATTTGTTTATGGTGAAGATTGAATGACAATTAATTAATTATTCAATAATTACAAATTATGTTTTGCTTGCGTTCATCCAGAATTTTGCCAACTCACATAGTGGTGTTAAGGATTTATTTTATGAACATAATTTAAAATTTGCTAAACATGGCAAAGCAATAAGTTTTATTTTCTTTATTTATGATGATGAAATACTCCTTAAAGATTATTTGGAAATTTCTCATTATTTAAAATTTTATTCAAGGCCCGACTTTATTTTAATGGAAAATAGATACTATGCCCAGTTGGTTGTCTTCTAATTGTTGGTGTATGGTCATTTTCCTATCCCTGTTGTAAATATATAATCAGGCTATCAATAAAATGTTGCATTATTCTTTAATCATTTTTAATGATTTAAGAGAAAAAATTACAAATTTAAAAAATCCTGTGGAGAAGCCAGTAAATTTGGCGAAAATTGATAAGTCCAACAGACTGTAGAATTTTAACTAAAAATAAAATTGCATATGTATATCTATAGAGTTTAAAGTATTATCTTTTCTTTGCATAAGATGTTTATAACAACATACTGTCTACAATATAATTTGTTTGCCTTAACTTGAATCTATGATATAAATAATGCGTTCTTTTAAATATTAATAACATTGGTAGAAAAATGTTTTAATGTAGTTTTTGTGGTAATTGATGGAATATTTACTTTTATATTAATTAATAGTATGAAAATATATATAAGTCTACTTGACTCGCTTTCTCTCCCCAACTGCGATGTTTTCTGATGCTGTAAGCAGTATTCGTAAATTTCAGTTTACAAGTTTTTAAATTTCTCACTCCATTCGTTCAGTACTGAAAGCTTAATTTTTCCATGATGAGAAAGTTAATTTTCCATTCGGCTTATTCCCGATTCAAAACTCAGAGCCCCATAATGAATACATAAAGGTTTATATCTCCAATGCTGATTGATTGAAATGGGATTTTAGGCAATATAGACCGTTATCCCCTAATGCCAAAACTACTCATTCGACCAATGTTAAAAAAACTTCAGAGATTGGAGGAGGATCCGAAGATACTGCTTATTAGAAACAGATATTTGAATAAATTTTCTGAATGAACACGAATGATGATCAATATAAAGTTTTTCAAGTTTAGTTTAATTTAGTTATGTTAACGTCCCATTTCAAAGCAACACGAGCGCTATTTATAAAGTTTTTCAAAAAAAAGTTAGTAAATGAGTTACGTATTTGGAACAATACAAGATGATATGTTCAATGTTATTTTTACGTTTACAAACTTGGCAATGAGGATAAATTTCTATGGACTAAATATATTCAACAGAGCAGGAGTTATAATCATTCGGATTAAAAGATGCGCAGTTATAATTTCTTTTATTTTTGAGCCATTACTTATGGAAAGACATCGTCAATAGATTCTTGATATGTGCTATTTTAAAAAATGTGAGTTTTTTTGTAATGAGGTTTTCCGATAGTGAGAAATGAAGTCTTCTGAAGTAATCCTCTGCAGCAATGGGTAAGACACCGTGATCATTTTCGCTAGTACGTCCGCCTTTTCATTCCAATGTGCATGTGAATGTCCAGGAGACCACATCAAGCATATTTTCTGATTTGATTTTTCCATGGCTTGAATTTTGCCTCATAATCTGGGAATATCTCAATATTTAAATATGAAATTAACTTTCACATTTTGTCGTCAACTGAGCAGATGCATAATCAGCTTTTCTTTTCAACTGGGTTCGATCTTGCTTCGCATCTTTTCTTCATCGCTGGACGCACTATTATCATTTCAAAAAACAATGCAAGGTTAACACATGTTTTGCTTAGGTATGTTGTTCCAGACAATTGCTAGCCGACAAGCTCAAAAAAGATGAACAGGATGGCCATTCATCATTGTTGCCACTATCTGTCTATCTAAAAGTAGAATTAACAAATGATGTTCTTTTAAACTCATGTGCCATTAATCGGAGTTAAAGAAAGCATTATCTTTTATTTGTAACTTTGTTCTTTTTCCTATTTCATATCAAGTGCAATATAAATGTTTTTTTATCACCTAATAACAATTTTCATTAGATATTTCAAGCAATACTTAAGAAACAAACCTCAAATGTCATGGATCAAGTGACTCACTATCTACCAATCCCAAAAAGCAAAAAGCGCTATGTTCCCAATTTTTTTTTTGTATAATACTTAGATAATACATGCATTTTTGTCAGTTTAGAAAATATAAAACTTTCGCCGCAGAAAGGCCACTTTAACTCGGGCCAAATCTCGAAGTTTTATATTTTGATCAAATGAAAAGATGACATTGTCCAATATCCATCGGTTCTTCAATTGGTGTGAAATTTCAGGGATGAAGCACTACTTCTGGTTTCCGTAATGTTTTGTTTCCATTGACGTTACCGTTGGGTTACCGACAGTAGGAAATTTTTATCGTTACTTTCTCAAGTGACATTTTATCGGCCCTTTTTGAAATTGCTCTTTGTGAAATTGAATTACAACGATCCTGCAACTGGTGCCTATACCATCACTATCGAAAATTCATAGAACCAGATCAAGAGGATTTCAGCAAGAAAGACGTTCGGTAGTCGTCGGAGCACATTTTCGATTTACTTTGCGAAGTGCTGATTCATTTTCGATTTACTTTGCTAACTGCTGAGTTTAATACAAAAACAGATTTAAAAAAATCAGTTTTCGAATTCAGTATTTCCAAAAAACGGTTTTCGAATTTTTGTTTTTCTACCTATCCATGGGTTTGTTTATTTATAGTGGGGTGTATGGCGTAGAAGATAAGCAACAACGATCAGTCGTGTAGTAGAAAACACAACGAAGTTTTTTTTTTACAGGAGGAAGACAGGACAGCCCAAAGCCGTCAAATATTTACCGCACAAGACGACAAATATTTACAGAATACTAATATACACAGCTGTCATGTGTGACAACTGTACACACAGGACAATAGACAGTAGCCCACAATAATAACAGCAGTACACACGCATAAATTCCGTAGTGACAAAGTCCACAGCAAACAAAGCGGCCAGACAGGATTCAGCAGGAGAGGGATTCTGTCACGCAGGTCTCTCCAAAAGGCTGAAGTATCCATTGTTTCTTCTCGCTTTCACTGCCGACTCATTACTTCAATTCGCGACTACTCTTAAGTTCATGACTGCTCCATACACGACGATATCACAACAGGATTCGACAATATGGGACACAGCAATTCAGCATTTCTTCGTTGCTTCGGTACTCTCCCTGTGACTCCTTCTATTCATGACGAACTCAAGACCTTTCAGTTCAGGTGTACACGATCGATCATCACTGCTCCACCTTCAGATTTTATAGCTCCAGGAGGCGAGAGAAAGCTTCTGGACCAATCAGGAACATTCTGGATGTATCTCGGCCCCTAACAGGAGGATCGGAAAAACTCTTGATGCTTTGGGTAGGATTATCATTTTGTCGCCGAGCTCTAGGATTACTAATGCGACACACGTGCATCGTCCAATACACATTACTGTACATCATTCTTTATTATGTAGGAATTATTAGTGGGGGAAAGCAAAATTGCAATTATATATATATATATATATATATATATATATATATATATGAAAATTTTAGCATTGATAGATTTATTTACACATCGAATATCTTTTTAATTTCAAGTAAAACACGATACTTGAGCATATGAAATAAATATTAAAGGCGACAATATTCTCTCAAAATTGCTCATTCCTGATTAACTCAAGTCCATAAGGGTCATGTTTTCAAGAAAATATAGCAGCATTTTATAAATTGACAGAAATTTTAGCTTCGACATTTATTTATATGAATCTTTATCTTTTTAATTTCAAATAACATTCGATGTCTTCTAGAAAAATATATTAAAATGCTAATAAATAGCAAAAATTCTATTTGAAAATTTTTAAAGCTTCATTAATTTCTATTTACAAGGTTAGAATCATCATATCAATATTGCAAGATTTATAAATTGATGGAAATTTTATCATCGGCAAATATTTATTTATTCATCGAATATCTTTTAAATTTCAAATAACTTATGATGTATTCAAAAAAAAAGATTAAATACTAAAAAGAGCAACTACGCTCAAAACTGTTAATTCCTCATTAATATTCAAAATGTCAGGGTCATTTTGTCAAGAAGGTACTGCAAAATTTTATAAATTGATGGAATTTTTAGCATTTATGGACTTTTATTTATACATCGAATATTTTTAAATTTTAAATAACATTCGATTTATCATGAAAACAAAAAAGCTAAAAACAATAACAACGTCCTTTAAAAATTGATAATTCCTCATTCATATTCATAAAGTACAGGTCATTCTGTGAAGAAAGTACTGCAAAATTTTAAAAATTGATGAAAATTTTAGCTTTAGTGGTCTTTTAAATGTTGAATATATTTTAAATTTTAAATAACATACGATTTAATTGATAAAAAATGTTGATCCCTTATTATTTCATATTTATAGTATCAGGGTTATATTTTCAAGAGAGTTCTGCAAATATTTTTTTTTAATTGATAGAAATTTTATCATCAATAAACATTTATTAACACATAGAATATCTTTTGAGAATCAAATAACACGGTGCTTTTGATAAAAAAAAATATTAAAGGCAACAATAATCTCACAAAATTGTTAATTCCCCATTAATTCCTTTTCATAAATCGAGAATTGTATTGTCAAGATAATACTGCAACATTTTATAAATTGATGGAAATTTTGTGTACCATTTTTGCAAGCAAATACCTACATAAATTCTCTGGAATTATTTCCATCAATGTTTATTTGAATTCTCCGTCAGAACTTGGATGGAATTTCAGCCACAAAATATTCAAATTCCATATCAAACGCTGTCCTAAATTAATTTTTTCATCACCACGGCATAACGACGCCAAAATGATGGTAGCCATCAGAGATGCCGTCTGTTAGCCATTTGCTCCAGATATGGTGATAAGCAGAGAGAAATTCGAGTCCATTTATTGCATCTTTTTTTTCTTCTCTTTTGGAAGCGTGAAAAAGTGCGGAGGGTATAAATGAAGTTTAATGGGGGTGTGCGAGATGAAAGAGCGCAGAAAGAATTATCGTTAGGGACTGAACGAGATTGTAATGATAGTGGACAAGGCCACATTTAGGAAGGCGTGTAATCGGATCGAAGACGGGTGGTCTTCTAAAAATTGATAGAATATCAAATCGTTCAAGACGATTTGCATCAAAATGATATTTTACTTTTTGTTTCGGAAATGGATATCTTAATGGTGAAAAAGTGAATATAAACCACGATGAGGGTTTTGTTAATGAATTTTAAACCGTGCAGGATTGAATACCAGCAATGGAAAATATAATCTGATTTTGTTGGTAAGTAGTTTAAGTAAAAGTAGCGCCGTCACGAGTTGGTTGAAGAAAGAATATCGCTTATTTTTTTCCGTTGAAATGTAAAAGTAGAAGCAGGCAGCTTTCGCAAAGCAAACCATTTAAAGTACAATGGCACTTTCAAGAAATCTTTTACAATTGGTTTTAACTTGGAGGTCCTTGAGCTATAATACGCCGAACCCGCATACAGAATTTTCAATTCAGATTAAATTTGAAAAAAACAAACAAAAATCTTTTTTTTATATATTCATCTCACGTCCTGGTCGACCAATGATTGAATCAAAAGTATCTAAATGAATTATCCTACAATTTCACAGATAAGAAATTTTCAACTTCTCACTCCAAGTTATAGATTATTCCATTTTACTTACTAGTAAATAATTTATATTATTTTCTAGTAAGTAAAATGGAATAATCTATATAATATGCATCATTGTCCATTGAAATATTGAGACGAAAACATATATTGTCGTCTATCATAGCACTTTCATTTTAATGATATTTCTGAGAATTATTTTTAGATTTTAAATCGGAAATTCTTAAGCTGAGATTGGCCATCCCTCATATGAAATTTTTATCTCTAGCTGACTAAAATAATGACTAAAATTTCTTTTTTTATTAGATTTTATAAGTATTTATATTTTTTTATTTATAAAAAATTCAGAGAAAAAAAACGACAAAATATTCGAATGCATCATTCCAAATCACGCAATTTGGAAGAATCTGTACGTTTTAGATATCCCTTAAAAGGAGAATAAACTGTTCCTATGAAATTTGACCTATGATCTACTAGCAATACCTGTACAGCGTTGCCAGTAGTATAACATTCAAGAGGAAAAATTAACTTTAATCTAAGTCTAGCCGTAACCCGATATGACATGGGCATATCAAGCAATATCAAAAAGTATAAAAATATATTTAGAAAACCATCAAAAATAACTAAAAAACAATTTTTATAGCACACATTGAGAAATATACAGACTGTTAAAAAGGGAAAAAACATGTTATGTTCATAGACAAAACAATTTACTAAACTTATGCAAAAGAACAACTGTTTTAAAATTTAAAAATATACAAATAAGTCATTGTAACCACTTATTTGCATATTTTTATACTTATTCATCATTATTTGTATACTTACTCATCAACTCTGCATAACCTAATATGAAAATAAAATTCAGGTTGCTTCATATTATTTCTTTGTTAACTATATTGACTGTTTTTCCACCTGGTGCCAAAACAAAAAAAGATTTTGTTTTGATGTAACTCTTAAAAGTGCCACATAAAATTATCTATGTGGAACGCATTTGTTGTTTTAGTCAACATTCTGTCTCGATAATTCAATTGCAATGCGACTTATAGAGAGATAATTACTTCGCTCAACAGAAGATATTCCTTTCCTAAGTGTGGATATTCTTTCTCTTTTATTAGCTAAAAGAAAATTTCTCTCCTCTGTCTTTTCATTATCGGGCAATAAATGAAGTGTTTTGGCATTTAATGTGCTCCCGGTCAAGGTTGGATTTACATTTTGGGGGCCATAATGAGTTTTGAATTGCTCTTTAAAACCAGACGTAAACAAACAAATGTATCACATATACATTCCTGAATTCTTGTTATTTGCGCATGTGCAGTTTGAGGTTTTCGCAGACGCTTGGATAAGAGCAAAGCTCAGATACTGTAGTTTTACGCATGCGCGAACCGCAGCACACAAATAATTAAAATCGCAATTACAAAATTTATGTTTTGTTATTTTGTTATGACTTCAATAAACTAAAACCTTTACCAGTAAATGCCTACAAAATGGCCCAAATATCTTCAATATAAGTAATTCTTTTTCTGTTTCCAATATACAGATGCTTTCAGGACATTTCATTTTATATTATGCATAGATGCAACACAGTTATTCACATCAAATTTATTCCCACAACTCTTTCTAATTTTGATTATAGAAATATAAGTTCAAGCGACAGCTACAAAACTTAGGGTGTCAGATAGATAAAATTTTAATTTTATCAAAAACATAGCAACATATGAAATTTGGAACCAAATCCATCAAGAAAACTATTTTTGTTTTCACACATATAAACGTGATAATTGAAAATCGCAATGCTTTAAATTAAATTTGGTGTCTGAACTGTTGAATTAGTCGAAGCAAAAATGCCCAAACTGCGCATTTGTTTTTTGTTTTTTTGAATGAATTTTTGTATTAATCGCATCTCACTGTTTACATAGCGGGATACCCATGCAATGAATCTCAGCTAGAAAGTTATAACTAAACCCTTTATCTCTTAATTATATCTCCTGATATTAAATGGTCAAAAAAGAAGGCTAGTAAAGAGTAAATAAAGTAAATAAAAATTTGCATATTCTCTAGACATTCATTTCTGTTGAACCCTCACTCATACAAAGAATTAGTCTATTGTTTGTATATTTAAGATTGGTTCTAAAATGTCTAAGCAGCTTAAAACATCTCTTCTACAGTTAAAAAACGAGTGAAAATTCCCTGCGAGGAAACCTTGTATTGCATTACTGTCGCTGTCAAAACGGATTTCGACTCAATTTACAAAAAAAAAAAAAAACAAAAAAAAAAAAGTCGGTATTTTTTTTTCTTTTTTTTTTGTCGTGGTTTGGCTTGATCATTCCAATGAACTCGGATGTGTCCGTTCTTGAGTTCCTTTCTTTTTTTACTCATTCTTCCGAGTAAAATGACTGCAAAAACGGATATCGGTCATTTGACTCAAGGTCGACGCGACTTGGTAGAATAAAAAAAGTAATACTGTCATTTCCGATGAGTTAGCCCTCCGATGTGTATTCATAGTGCCAGAATATTGCATTATTATCATGCTGTCTTTAGCAACCAGCTGGTTCTCAGCGAGTGTTGATTGTGCTTGCTCTGAATTAAATCTCTTGCACGTAAATTCTTTTGAATCGCTTCGTCAAACAATTCTTTTAAAGATATGGTTAACTCTGATATTAAAATTGTGATATTGTGATTGTCTTGCACTTTCTCTCATAACAAGTCCCCTCAAGACAGATAACACCATTGTGCTGTTAAAAACATAAGTGTCTAGTTCATATGTCTTCTATTTTCACGATATTGTAACTTCATATTTTCAAATTTTCATTCGTTAACCCTTTAACTGTTTTATTTTCTTTACTATCTAATAAGATGACACCTTCTATTTTGGGAATATTTTCCTATTTTTATTGAATGGAAATCCATTGAATACTTGGCTAATCTATGTATTCGAAGTAATTTTAATATTGAATTATAATCGTAATGTATGGTTTATATTTTGCTTACAACGATCAAAATTCGATAAATCGGTGCACCTATAGCACTCGGGCAAAACAGTTAAAGGGTTAATAAAATACTTTTTATTCATCCACTCAAGTTCAAAAACAGTTTTTAAAAATTGTAGGGGATGACGATGTTAATCCAGTTTCTTCAAATATTAATTTATTCATTACATTTAATTAATTTTTAATACTTTAAATAGATTTTTAGCTGTTTGTGATGAAAACTGAAATCAACAGGCAGTAGCTCAATTAACAAAATGCTAAAATTTCGATATTTTATACGTCAAGGTGAAGAATGCGAGTTAAATTCTTGCTTAATTCAATCATTTTTGATACTTAATAATTTTTTGATAATTATTTAATTAAAATAAAACTATGAATGGATGTAAATATTACACATGAAATTATAATGATATATTATATATGAAATTATAATGATATATGATTTTATTTTTGCAATTGCACTCGTACATAATATTTTGGTCCAGACACGTCAAAAGTTTGATTACTTGTTTATTCTCCAATAATCTTCTGGTTGGACACATCTCCCTGTAAAATTTTAAATATGTATAAAATTTTGATTTAACTTTATCAATAGGCCGTCTTTTATAGTTGAAATCTAACGAAAAAAGATTTTACTACTTATTAATGAAGAATAGAAAGTTAGAAAGAAGTAATTAATGAAGAGTCATAAAAGGAGTTAACATTACTCAAAAAGAATTTAAAATAGGTTAGATCTCAATAAGTTTTATATGTTATGGGATTCAACTTCAGATCTCTATAATGTTATGGGATTCAACTTCATATCTCTATAATGTTTTGGGATTCAACTTCATAATGTCAACTTTTCCTTAGTTGACGGAATTATGAGAACCAAGTTATGCCCCAAATACTTCATTAAACTTACTTTACCAGAGAATCCAATGACCTCCGAAATCTGCTAGTATTGACTACGTTAGACAGATTTAAACTCAACTCACGGAAATCATTATCCTACTTTTGCCTGTCTCTACAAGCCTCAAAACTTGTGGATTCATCAAAATACAAAAAATCTAATCGACAACAATAGTTTTTCTTTATATATTTATCGCACGAGAAAGTGAATGCTTGTGTATAACCCAAAACTAATTGGCCTTTTAATTTATTAGCTTTTGCTTGCAACTTTCATTACCAAATTAGCGTATCTTTTTTAATAAAGAAAAGAATAACACGGAAATCATTATCCTATGTCCGATGATACTATCAAAACAAAATTTGGGAGCATAAAATATCAACTAAGAGAAAATAATGGAAAGTGGTTCGACTATTTAGTTGCGGCCAGAAATATTTAACTCATTAGTTTAAAGGCAATTCATCAATTGTAAAGTGAATGTTCGCCATCATCAATTTAGAGCAAATACATGCCTCAGAAGCCATAAAGTCTCTGGACATCAAACCCTCGTTAAATCATTGCCTTTGGTCATCCTTAATTCACGAAAAGAGCCCAAAGCCAAAAAATTAATCTCTGGATGAAAATCCTGAATGACAAGATAAGAAACAATCCCATTGTTTAATAAAATCCGGAGCCGTTTAACAGAAAAGACAATTACCAAAAGAGACAAAATGGCGGACAATTTGTCAAGTGAAGAACAATCCGTATATTCTGGTGGGAAAGATAAATAAAGAATGACTGATTTGCGAGTGGCTGGGGAATATTTTTGCATACTATAAGAGCTGTCCGTTTTTGTCAGCTTCTTTGACTTGATGAAATGCGATTGGTATCTAGCAGATACAGGGTCAATAACTGTATTACTCATCGAATTTAATTGAAATTTTATTTACTACTTCATTGAAGAGAAGTTTTTTCGATTTCATTGAAAGCCTTTATTCTTTTTTTTTCTTCCGATTGCAAATGTGCCGTGAACGTGACAGGAATTCATCTTGAATAAATTCAAGAAGGTGTGTCGAAATAGATGTTAATATATTCAGAAACATCACATTTGCATATATGGGTTCAAAATATATTTACCAAATGTGTCATGTAACTCTTTTCAAACGTCAGAAGAAAATACGGTGCTTTCTGTATTTATTCATTTGGCGTTGTTTTTGAAGTAACAAAAAGGATTGTTTTGAATAAATAGAATATGTTTAATCGCCAATTAGACAAATTGGAAGTTTTCAAACTTATCAAAATGTTTCCTTAGGCGAACAAAAAACGTCTACATTATCATACAAATATTTTTAAACAAATAATTAATGCTTTATAAATAGTGATTTATAGTTATAGAATAAAACTTCGTTTATTTAGCTCTGTTTTTAAAGGAAAAGTACCAATGAAAAGGAATGCTTTGAATAAAGAGAATATGTTTAATCGCCAGTTTGAGAAATTATGTCTGAAATTCCACAAAATTTGGCACTGGTGGAACAAAGAGTATATATATATATCACCATAAAAATATTTTTCAATCGAAATTCATGACATCCTAAAAGGTAGTTTATAATTATAGTAAAAAAAATTCTTCATTTAATGTTTTTTCAATGCAGCAAAAGGAAATATTTTCAATAAGGAGATAATGTTTAGTCGCCAATTAAATAATTAAATGTGCTGAAACTTCCCGAAATTCTGCATCAGATGAATTATGATAAAATATGTGAACACCATTATAAAACTATTTTTCGATTAAAAATTGCTGCATGCTAAACTGGGATTTATGATTATAGAATTAAACTTTATTCATTTTACATTTTTTTTAAAAATAGCAATGAATGGACATGCTTCGAACGAGCAGAATATATTTAATCAAGAATTAAAGAAATTAATAGTTCTCACGCTACTCAACATTTTGCACTGGGTGAATAAGAATAAAAAAATATGTATATAGTATCATAAAATTATTTTTTGATTGACATTCAGTATATCTTAAATATTAGTTTATAATTACAATATAAAATTTTGTTTATTTGACGTTATTTAGAAGTGTAGCAAAACAAAATAAGCATAATATATCACCAAATAGATATTTAAAAGTGCTATTACTTCTCAAAATTCTGACTGCGAATACGGAAAAATTACATAGATTCGATCATAAATGTATTTAACGAATAAAAATCGCTGCATCCCAACAGTGGCTTATGATTCTGGAATAAAATTTTGTTCATTTAGTTTTGTTCATAAAAAAGAAAGGGAGTGCTTTGAATAAGGAGAATATATTCAGCCGTCAATTAGACAAAAGCGCTGATATTTGTCAAAACTCTGCAGTGGATGAATAAGAATAAAAAATAATTATACCATCATAATCCAATTAAAAATCATTGCAACCTACATAGTTCTTAAAATTTGTATAGACAATCTAAAAAATTTTATAGAATAAAATTCTAAGGCTAAAATAATAAAACTTCGTTCTAAAAAAATTGCAAAAAAAAAAAAAAAAAAAAAAAATTCGAATAAGGTGAATAAGTTTAGCCGACAATTAGACAAACTAAAAATTCTCAAAATTCTGCATTAGGTGAATAGGAATAATACATATATAACATACTAAAAATATTTTTCGATTAAAAATCAATGCATCCTAAAGAGTAATTTATAACCAATAGAATAAAACATTTTAAGATTTTAATATACAATTATATTTGTAACGGGGTCTTTTATATCAAAATAAAATATAATTATTCTAAATGTTGTAGCAAATAATGAGTAATAATCCGTAACATAAAATATTAAGATTTATTACTGATAAAAATTAATGAGGAGAATGAACCTCTTTCGCTATAACGAGTTTCGATATGCCGAATTTTCATGAATTTCAAGCAGAAGCAAGATTTGAGTCGCAGTCATATTTTATATTTGCTTTCAATTGAAATCATGAATAGAATTCGCAAAATAAGCATATCTGAAAGTCATTGGAAATTTAATTGTTTATCGGGAATATATTTATTATTCTAGGCCTAATTATTTTTGTAATTTTGTTTCCTTAGTTTTGTTTCTCAGAAATAAGACTTGGTGCATCAAATTACTATTCAGCATTCAATTAAATCTTTTTGGTAAAACTTTTGCCACTAAAAATAATGGAATATCTCGTTAGGTTTATTCTTTTCATAGAGTTTCAGAAACATTCCGTTGCGGGAATAAAATTACTTTATTCATGAACTAGCATTCCATTCGGGATTATACTAATAAATTGTCAATCTCTATTAGTAATGAAGTTGAATGTGTGTACTGGTTTGACCAAAAGCTACCAAATTTAGTACATATTGGAGGTCAAAAATATACATCTCAGAGCGATTTTGTAAAAGTTTAATTACAGTTTTAATGAATTGGACCTTTGTTTCATTAGAACTCATTCAAAATTATTATCAAAAGTCTTATTCTACAAAAGTAAATTTTACACCATTTCAAAATTTTAAAAATA
Source organism: Argiope trifasciata (assembly GCA_026543055.1). Lineage (NCBI taxonomy): Eukaryota > Metazoa > Arthropoda > Arachnida > Araneae > Araneidae > Argiope > Argiope trifasciata. Next base: position 1,192,639 of record JAPMOQ010043613.1, on the reverse strand, counting down.
TCTTTTTTAAAAATTATACCTAGTTAAAAGTCAATTTTTCCAGAACTTATGAAATTTTTACTTTTATTTATTTATGTATTTTTACGTTATTTCCAACTTTCTCTCTTTGACTACCAGCTGATTCTCCGGGAGTAATGCGTTCTAAAATTTTCAATTAAATATTTGTGTGCTTTGCTCTCTGTATAACTTCTTAGCCAAACATATTTAAACTTCGATAGTTACGTAACTCATATTATTAAAGAAGCTGTACGATTGTTTGTTCATTGCACTATATATCTCTCTGATTCGCAATTAGCTGTCATGGAATTATTTGGAAAATATCCCATTTTATATCTGCTGCATGACATTACGGTTCTATTTCAACACGTACTGAACTTGGTTTAATTTGCAATAAGAGTTAATTTAATTATTCAGTTTGAGTTTCAATTTGTCATAGCGACAGCAATCATTGGTACACTTTTAATGTGCTTTCGCAGGTCAAATTCTATTTCCATTTTGGGAGAAATCAATTGTTGGAAAACATAATTACAATATTTAAAATTATCATTAAAAATAGAAATGGAATTTATAGGTTAAAACATTGTTATCAATGTAAAAAGTCATTTTTAAGAGGATTTAAAAAACAATTTTGTTCTGTAATATTTTCGGAAGTTAAATGGAAATCTTCGGTGGAAGTTTCGGAAGTTAATTAAAAATTAAAAATGGTTGCTTAATTTTTAATGATTCAAGTTTCAAAATAATCCGCATAGATATAGTTTTTCATCCTCCAAAGTAAATATGAACATGTTAGATGCGGTATCTCTAGATCTTATGGTCTAGTGTGTAAAGCACTCACGCACGCACGCGCAAGCATGCACACACACACTTCATTTATATATGCAAAAACATATTCATTTGGTTATCAGGGAGTAATTTCGGGCATTGATTGGCCTGAAATTGATATATTTTTTTAAGGTGATGCCTGAAAAGATCTAAAAGATCACTTTTTAATTATAATATTCATTCTTTATATAAATCAGTTAGTTTCAATGATTGATTTAGAAGATTGATTGATGTAAAAACTTTTGCTTAAAATATTAGTAAAAATATTTTGTAAAATATGGCTCACAGAGAAAAGTTTGAAAAAATCTAAAACTCATTATTCACCAATACTTAAATTGACTCAAGCTACATAAGATGTAATTATTTATTTATTTAGATCAAGTTAACAGTACTAAACAATATGTATGCCTATTACTAAAGATTTAAAAATTAAAAAGGGAAGCGAAATTTTTTTTAGCCTGTCGATATTTATTTTATCTGGTAAAAGATTATAAGACAGAATGTTTATAAGTTTCAATCATTTTTTCCAGTGCTGAATTTTTTTTGGAAAAACGAATTGCTTCTTCATATGTTATTTCATTCTTAATCATTAATAAGAAAATTAAGTATAAAATTAAATTAAAGATTTACAATTAAATAAGAAAGATGAATACATAAAAATTATATATTATAGAAATTTTGGAAGCATTAAAAAGTGTTCAACCATTCAAAATTAGAAGCAAGCATTTTTTTTCTGTTGAAAATATTTGAAAATACTAACTTACCTTGCTCACATACACATAAATTGAAAAAATATTTTCCTCGATTTCACAAATGTCTGAATTTTAAGAAATCCTTATAACTTATATACTTTTATTTTAAATTATAAGCTGAAAAGTAGAAAGCAATTAAGCGAAATTAATCTTTTTTGTCAACTTTTAAAAATGTGTTTTTAAAAATTCGAGTCATTCTGTTATTTTGTCATATTTTTCTTGAGTTACAAATTTTCTTAAGCAATATACTTATATTTATGCAAATTTACTTTATTTTAAACTTTTAATTTTTTAATTTTTGATATTTTAATATTAATTTATATGGAAATGTATGATACAATTGTAAACATATATTTACTATATTAAAAGAAAATCTATTTAACCTGTTAACCAGGTAATTAAAACATATTCAATTCGTTTTGTACTGAACTATTTCGTCACACCCAGTTAGCAGGCTAAGTTAATGGTAGAACAAATTTTCTAAGCAGGTTGGCCAAAATATTCTTGAATAAAATACTATTCATCGAACTTTTGAAAGTTTCTAAAATAAAACAATATAGGAAAGTATTCGTTTATAATAGAGTGTTGCTGTTTTAATGTACTTACCCATTTATGTATATTCCTGAAGTTCAACATCCTAGACAATTTATAACACCGAAGGATATATATAAAATGCCTGTATTAACAATAAACAAAGACCAAGATATCCAAAAATTCGTAGAAATATGATTCATCAAAAACCATATCCGTCCTTTTTCCGTTTATGATTGTTATTTATAGGAATTTTTTTCGGTCATCGATTTATATTTCACTTTTTAAGGATAAAAATATTGGGAGATGAAACACTTTCTTAGAAACCACTAAGAAAGCATATATTCCGATTTATGTCTGTAATGTTCTATTCCTGAATTCGACAAAGAAACAAAAGAGTGTATCTCAGTTTTATCTCTTTCTTCTGTATATGTATATATATTTCATTTTTTTTGTTCTTTGTATTTACGTTATCCTTTCCCGTTCTTTGTTTTTACTGATTTTGTTTAAATACTTTTTTGTTTAAATAACGTAAAATGATCTCACATGTTTTCTACGTATGAAAGTTTCAGTGTTAGTTTTATATACCCTCGATGGGTTCATCCAAGTTTGTGTTTACAGCAGGAAAAGTTATTATTAATATTTGGTAGAGTTGTAAAACACAAAAGTTGGATTTATAAGCAAAATAGGTGTGACTTTTTGAAATTAAATTCTTCAATTATGACTCTTGAGGGTAATGATATGAAACCAGATTTTGAGAGAATTTATATTTCGAAGCATTAGATTATGCTTTATAAGCAAAATGGGAGGGATTTGAAAATATTTTTTAGAATTTCAATTCTTTAGTTATGACTCTTGAGTGTAAGAATATGAAATCAAATTTTGAGAGATTTTATATTCAGAATCATTAGATTACGCTTTATATGAAAAATGGGAGTGATTTTGAAAATATTTTTTAGAGTTTCAATTCTTCAATTATGGCTTTTGAGAGTAGGAGTATAAAACTGAATTTTGTGAGATTTTATATTTAGAATCATTAAATTGCCAATTATATCTTTTTTCAAGGTATGGTACCTGAATTATATAAAATAATATAATACTCAAAAAAATTCGAATTTGAGATTTTAATCGAATGTTTGTTTTGGAGACATTCCTAAATCTAAAAACCCCCTTTTGGAATTATGTTTATCTGTCACTTTGTCAGTCAATTTAATAAGACTTTGAGACACACTAATGAAATTTGGTATATGGTCTTTAATTGAATTTTGCTGATTCCATCATGCGTCCCATTCGTATGCACAAACCCTTTTTATGAAGGGGCCCAATCACATACCTCGCAGATAGAAGGCGGATAAAGAACAACCATACCCGAAACGAATTCGAATTCTGGACACCCAGATCACGAGGAAGACGCACTGTTGCTATGCCAGAAAGCCCGCATTGACACAGTAAAATTACGGAATTCACGCCAGAAACTAATATTTCGCAACTATTGTGCATGGATGGTAAGCAAGGCTTTCTCTGAGACAATATGTTTATTAGAGATATGTGGTAAAATGTGTAAAAGGGATCAGTCCCGCTGATTTATCATTACGATACTTCGTCATAACAAGAAAAAAAATATTTTTCATAATCTGAGGTTTTCAGATATAAATTTTTTCAGAAACCCGATTCATAATTTAAAAAAATTGAAATTTCAATAACATATGTATCTACAAAACATCCATTTTGTTCATGTATCCATTTTGAGTTTTAAGATTTTTATCAACATCAGTACTTACTTTTTTCTATAATAAACACAAAATTCCGCATATGCGTTGAACCTGATTCAATGTTTCTCTTTAAATATTTCGTATAAGAGAAACTAAAAATCCTATAATCTCCACTTCTGAAAAATATACATTCATCGACACATTCGCCTTTCAGAATATTAATAAGTACAGAAAATAAACAATAAGAAATTTCATTCCATTATTGTTTTTTCTTTTGCTGTAAAATACTACAAAGTTTCTTTTCAAGCGATAATATTCATTCAAGAGATAAATTTTCAAAAAAAAAAAAAAAAAAAAAAAGAGTAGCGATTAATATTGAGAAGGAAAAAAAAATGAAAACTGTTTATTTTCTCAACGATTTTTTAAACTGAAATTTTGAAGAATGTCTTCACAGATTTAAATAAAATTTTATAAAAATAAAGGAAATTGAAAAAAATAACGCCAAATTACGGAGCATAACATTTGAATGTTTATGTTATGCAATAAAATATTTTTATTGAAATGATCTTTGTGGATAAAATTTTCATACGTCAACAGAGAAAACAAAAGGATAATTTTACGGTACATCTTTTAGTAAATATTTTGGGTGGAATGATTGAAAAATATATATGTTTTTATTCTGCAAAATATTTTTCATAACATGATCTATATCTTGTTGATACAAATAATGTTTCCTTAAAGAAGCGGTCAAAATATAAAGAAGGATATTTACAAATAATATCAAATTGATTCTATTATAATCAACGGAAATAATGTTAAAAAACGCCCTGAATTCACACTTTTTTCATTCAAAATTTTTAGAATGACATTTTTTTCTTATCATTTATTAAGAGTTTTATTTTAATTATATAACAACAAACGATGAAGTTTATTTCCAATACTCTAAATAAAAAAAATTTTTAAAAAATAAAAAAAAGAATTTACATTTTTTATAAATATTCTTTTACTGTCTTTGTGAATTTTCGGAGAAATTTTTTTCATTAGTTTGAATATTTTAAAGCAAAGCACAATAAACCAATTATAAAAAAACTTCAAACATTTGAGCATTTAAAAGATCCTTGAACCGCCTTTT